>PVKB01004335.1:0-147549 GCA_004027205.1 Ctenodactylus gundi | reverse complement strand
CCTCCCTCGATCCTTCCCCATCTGTGTTCTGAGATTCTGACAGAGGCCTCCATGGACGGGCTTCTCCAAGGGTTACAAGCCTACCAACTCACCCAACTTACTGGCTGCTCACCAACAGCCCCCAGCACTGCCCATTCTTTCCAGCCTGGTGACTGGGTGTACATACAAAGACACCGAACCGAGACCCTGGGACTCAGGTGGAAAGGCCCAACACAGGTTTCCCTGACAACTCCCACCACAGTCAAAGTGGACAATTCGCCACCTGGATTCATCATTCTCAGGTCAAGCGAGCCGACCCCTCTCAGATTCCGGGGCTAGAACAACGTTGGACTGCTAAGCCAGATATGGACAATTCTCTCAACGTAAGACTGACAAAATGCTAATTCTGTTTATGTTATTTCTGTTAGTATCAGTATCAAATTCCCAAGGTATTTATGGCCAGAAAATGACTGACCCCTTAGACTCTTGGATAAAATCTAGAACTCCAAGACACGGCTAGTGGTAAAATTGTCTCTAACTTTATCAGCAGGGGAGGCTCTACCTCCTCCACAGTCTTTGATCTTTGTGACCTCTGGCCCACTCTGGGATCATACCGAGGCAAAGGCTGGTATTCGTGGGGCTACTGGCAAACTGGGGGAGTAAGGTACGGCTGTAGAGTAAAAGACTTCGAAAAAGACATTAAAACCATCAGTTCTATGCCTGCCCCTCATGGGCACAGCCCCCCTGCCACGGAAAAAAAGACAGTACTACTGTGCTAAATGGGGCTGTGAGACCATCACCCCCTGAAAATCAGGAGGCTCAGTGGACCCCTATTTAAAATTAAAACACATCCACAGTCCCTACAACCATGTGGGAACCTGCAACCAGATTAAGGCCTCCTTCCCAGGGTGGAGTCCGGGCAGACTATCTGATGGATGACTTACAGGGTGGACCTGGGGGCTAAGACCGGAGAAGACCTGGGAACATTTTTCACTGTACAAAAACATAAACTTTCAATCCCTGTAAATCCCGCTGGTAAAAACAGAGGTCTGACACTCAAGCCTCCTCTGCAGGCCTGACACCCTACATAAATGAGGTGTTCTTTACAACCAGTGAGCTTTGTGTCCTAGTTTATATTTTTCCCAGGTTTATTGCTATAAAGGAAAAACAGGGCAAAAACACCTCCATCTAGACGAACTCCAACTCCCCAGAAATAAAAGGACTCTTCCGGTCCTAGTACCCCTCAATGTGGGACTATGCATAACAGGAACTTCATTGGTAGTAGGAGATGTCAACCTTAAAGTTCCCTCTCAACAAATTAACAGTGACCTAGGACACCTCGAGTCATCCATTAGCTGCCTAGAAAATCAGGTTGACTCCCTGGCAGAATTAGTCCTACAAAATCAAAGAGGATTAAATGTTCTATTCATAAAGCAGAGAGGACTGTGTGTAGCCCTAGGCGAAACCTGTTGTTTCTATGCCAATCAGTCCGGGATAATCAGAAATACGTTGGCCCTTGTACGGAAAAACATTGAGGAAAGAGATAAACAACTACAATATGGTAACAACTGGTATCAGTCTCGGTTCTCTTGGTCGCCATGGCAGACTACCCTCCTTTCTGCAGCTGCTGGGCCACTTATTAAATTGCCTAATGTCTTATGTTCAACACTGCATTAACTCTGTACACATAATGGTTATTAAACCCCACTATAGGGCTGGAGAAATGGCTCAGTGGTTAAAGCGCTTGCTTACCAAGTGCTAAGTCAAGTGCTAAGTACCCGAGTTCAATTCCCCAGCACCACATAAGCTGGGCGTGGTGGTGCACGCCTGTAATCCCAGTACTCAGGAGGCTGAGGCAGGAGGATTGTCATGAGTCCAAGGCCAGCCTGGGCTCCATAGTGAGTTCAGGAACAGCCTGGACTATAGAGCAAGACCCTGTCTGAAAAAAAAAAATAAATAAATAAAACCCACTATGGCCCAATCCCTGATAATGAGTCAATGATTTGACTGATGAGGAAAAAAAAAAAGGAGGGAATGAAAGAATGAAAGAGATAAAATCAAAATGGAGTTAGTTCTGCTCACCACCTCCTTCCACTTACCCCTCCCCTCCCCTCCCCCTGAGCTCATGAGAAAATCAACTTTTGGCCTAATCCTGCACCTGTGCCAGGAATTTAACCACAATATGTTTCTGTGCATCCAGAGGTCGCCATGGCTGAGAGATTGCAAGTTTCTGTGTACCCAGAAGTCTCCATGGTCGATAGGTTGTATGTTAGACAGACACATAAACTCCTTGATGTAGAAAGAATGTATGCCCCATTTCACTTTTGCTCTGTCAAACCCCACCCCCTTCTGTTCTGAGAAAATTTCCCTACAATGTGAGTATAAACACCCCTGACCCAAGTTGTCCGGGCCTGGCTCCTTCTGGTGGTCGGGTCCCAGCATGCTGGTCTGTCTGGACAATAAACTCTTGATCACCCCTGACTGTGAGTCCCGTGTGTTAATCCGCGCTATAACAGTTTGTAACTGCTTATCTAAAGAACTGAGTAAAACCCCTCGCCCCAAGGAGGGAGAGGTGGGAACTGCACCCCACTGATTCCACTGAGTGCATTCCCCCCCCCCCCCCCCCGCCTGTCTGCTAAGCCAACAGCAAGGTCTGTTGCCCTAGCAACTGCCCTTCAACTTCCATGGCAACCGCCAGCCACAGGCTCCAACTCTCCACCTTGCCCTTGGGTATCTCCATGGCGATGTGCGGGATGGCAGTGCTGCCAGGACCCGAGGCTGCGCCTGCGTGGCGTGGCGGGGCGGGAGGGGCTGGCTCCTGGGCGTGCGCAGCAGCCCAGTGCCGCAGCTCTGCGTGCTCCCCGCGCTGCGCACTGGACAGCCAGTCCGCCCGTCCGGAGCCCGGCTCGCTGGGGCAGAATGGCGGCGGCGCCTCTGCTCTGCAGGCCGCGGGCCGGGGGCGCCTGCGTCTTGGTGCTGCTGCTGCTGCTGGGCCTCCTCCGGCCGCCCTGCGCGCTCTGCGCAAGGCCCGTGAAGGTGCGGCCCGGGCGCGGTGGGGGGCGAGGTGCGGTCTGCGGCCGAGGGCTCCGCCGCGGGGTGTGCGGAGAGACCGGCCGCCAGCCGGGGACCAGGCCCGGCCTGAGTGCCCCGCGGTCCCCGCCTGCTCTGCCCCCGCGCCCCGCGCCGCGAGTCTTCGGAAGCGCGCGCAGAGGTGACGGCCGTGTGCCAGCTTGCGTATTTGGGTGGACCCTTCGGTTGACATTTTCTGAGCATCCTACAGAGGGGACGTTATAGGTCAAAGAGTGTGATACTGTGCTTTTTCGTGGGCCCACTTGCTTTCTCAGTGACACTGAGTGCATTTGTGAATTCTTATATGTGAAAGCTTGCCCTATGGGCGTGTCTCTCAGTATACTTGTGTGTGTGTATGTGCGTGTGCGTGTGTGTGTGCGTGTGTGTGTGACTTCTTTTGAAAGGTATGGTTCTTGTGTTTCTGTGTACACATTCCATGTTTGTTCTGTTGGAGTAAGTACCTGGAATTTTGTACATGTGTTCATGAGGCTGTTTCGCTCTGCTTCTTTATAGAGCTGTCATGGTGGGGAGAGAAGCCATGATGTCTCTGTGTTACATTGTGTCCAAGGGTGGGGTGTGTCCTTGCACCTAGGTGGCTTAGAGACTGTAAGTGGATAAGGGGCTGTGGATGTGGATGTGATAGTATTGGGCTGCATATGTGACATCTCAAGCACTGTCAGTGAGAAAAAGTGACATTATGATTGTTCCTGAATAATGTCCCCAAGGGACTGAGGGGTGACAGCCAAGGACATTTGGATCAACTTCCTTCTGTAGTATTTCAGGGCTGTAAGCATCAAGAATACAGGATTTTAAAATCATTAATTCATTTTACATGTAACAATACATGTAATGTACATATATTTGAATATTTAATATGCATACATTCAATGGTATGCACATTTGTTGATATATGTATAATTGTAAATAATGGTTAAAATAGCCCCTTTCTATACCCGCTAGTCAACTTAATAGAGCATGACCAATAATGGAAGCCCTAGTGTGTCCCTCCCTTGGCTCTCTCTCACCCATCATTACCTTGTATATTATGTCCATTAACCCTTTTCTTTCTTTGAGGCTCATCACATACTACATATATATCTTTTAACAATCGATTGTTCAATTTCTCTTGCTTTTGAGCATCATAGAAATGAAATCAAACCCAGTATCTACCTCTTGGTAGTCACTAGGGGTCACTATGAAGCCCTTACCTGTCTGGTGGTTTCAGACAGTCTGCAATGGGATTCTGAAACTTGCCTTTTGTGTGTGTGTGTACCTGTGCGTGCATGAGTGTGTATATGTGCTCTTTTGACATGAACCCAGGGTCTGGTACACACTTTGGAAGCACTCTATGACTGAGCTATATCCCAGTCCAAACTTGTCTTTTACTAGCTCAACACTGATGCTAAGATTCATTTATAAACATGTGTAGCTCTAATCCATTTAATTTTTTTGGTTCATTATGTTCAAGTAGGTGTGGTGGTACATGTCTATAATCCCAGCACTGGGCTGGAGGAATGGCTCAGTGGTTAAAGTGCTTGCTTAGCAAGTGCTAAGTCAAACACTAAGTACCTGAGTTCTGTTCCCCAGGACCACATAAGCTGGGCGTGATGGCGCACGCCTGTAATCCCAGCACTCGGGAGAATGAGACAGGAGGATTGCCGTGAGTCCAAGGCCAGCCTGGGCTCCATAGTGAATTCAGGACCAGCCTGGGCTATAGAGTGAAACCCTGTCTCAAAAAAAAAAAAAAAAAAAAAAAACCTCTCCAAAAAACATAATATCACATTCTATGAGTATATCACAGTTTGTTTATTTTGCAGTACTAGGGACTGCATCCAGGGCCTTTGCACTGGCTTATGTGCCTAGCCCTTTTTATTTTGAGACAGGGTTTAGCTAAGTTGCCCAGTTTGGGCTTCATTGCTTACATATGCTATTGTTATTCTTGTTTTGTGGTGCTAGAGATGGAACCCAAGGCCTTCTCACTGTTCTACACCCCTTTCCTTATTTTAGACAAAGGGTTTTGCCAAGTTCCCCAGGCTGGGCTCACTACCGGGGCAAACTCCCCCTCCCAAGTTTCCTAGAGTGCTTGGATTACATGTACATGCCACCGTACCTCTATTTTCTTTTGAAATAGGGTCTTGCTCTACTCCATGCTGGTCCTAAACTTGCTGTGTAGGTCGGGCTGGCCTCCAACTCAGGGCCAACCTCCTGCCGCAGCCTTCAGAGTGCTGGGATTACAGGTGTGTGCCACCACACCCATTTTATATAGTGCTGGGGAATCAAACCCAGAGCCTTGTGCTTGCTAGGCAGGTGCTTTAATCAGTGAACTATGTACTCAGCCCTCAGCCCGCCACACCTGGATTTATATAGATTCTTAATATTAGTGGAAATTGGGTTGTTTTTAGGCTTTTATCCCTCACCCCACTGACTTTTTCTTTTTTATGTGTTTTTTGTGTTTTATTTTTTGGTGTTGAGGAGCAAACCCAGGGCCTTAATGCTTGTTATGCAGGCACTCTACCACTGAACTAAATCCCCCCACCCCCACCCCACTTTGATGCTATTACAAAATGCTACTGCCATTTTTCACAAACTTGTGTTCAGTAGTATATGTGCAAAAGCTACTCCGGGATATAACACCCCAGGGAGGAGGTCACAGGATATGTGTTTCTTCTTACACATTGTCAAATTGCTCTTCAAAAATTATTTTACTAATTTGATTTCCTTTAGCAGTCTCCAGAGGGCCTAAGGCATCACTGGGAATGGGCCTAGGGGTTTTCGGTGGTCTTAAGTGTGTTTGCAGATACTTCTGTGGCCTTCCAGATATTTGGCATTTGGAGTTCACGGTGGCTTCATCGCGGGTATGTGAGGTATTATGGAAATCCTTGAACTGAACCAATCTAGCGACAGCTTTTGTTCTACCTCTCCGCAGGAGCCACGCAGCTTAAGCGCAGCGTCACCGCCAATGGCTGAGTCTAGCCCTCCCCGCCGCTTCCGTCGGGCTGTGCCCCGAGGAGACGCGGTAGGTGCGGTGCAGGAGCTGGCGCGGGCGCTGGCGCATCTGCTGGAGGCCGAGCGGCAAGAGCGGGTGCGGGCCGAGGCTCAGGAGGCTGAGGATCAGCAGGCACGAGTCCTGGCCCAGCTGCTGCGAGCCTGGGGCTCTCCCCGCGCCTCCGATGCGCCTCTAGGCCTGGACGATGACCCAGACGCTCCTGCTGCCCAGCTGGCTCGCGCTCTCCTTCGTGCACGTCTTGACCCAGCAGCCCTGGCAGCCCAACTGGTTCCCGCACCCGCCACTGCTCTCCGACCCCGGCCCCCAGTCTACGACGATGGCCCCACAGGAGCTGATGCAGAGGACGCTAGTGACGAGACGCCAGACGTGGACCCGGAGCTGCTGAGGTTCCAGGCCATGGGTGGGGAGGTGGCAGTCAGTGTCCCAGAAGGGTGAAGTCAGGGGACTTGGAGACATTTAACACCTAAATCCCGGGGAGGGAGGGGCTCTAGGAGGGCGTGAGCTCCTGAATGTGGGATTTGGTGGCAGATTCCTAGGGAGGTGTATTCCTGGTCCCCGTGAGCGGCCAGCCTGGATGATCGGTTTCTGCCTGGAAGGGGAGGTGGAATGCCACGGGCTGCGGGAACATCGCTTTTCAGAGCTCAGGCCAGGGATTTTTTTTTGTTTGTTTGTTGAGTAGGGAAGGAAGGAGACGCCGCTATGGGACTACAGGGTCCTGCTGTCTGTGTTCTGAGACTGCAAGGGCAACAAAGGACACGTTCTCACCTCGACTCTGCAGGTACTTGCTGGGGCGGATCCTCACGGGAAGTGCAGACCCCGAGGCTGCGGCAGCCCCACGCCGCCTTCGCCGTGCTGCCGACCAGGATCTGGGCTCTGAGGTACCTCCTGAGGGTGTTTTAGGGGCGCTGCTCCGTGTGAAGCGTCTGGAGAACCCTCTGCCTCAGGCACCAGCACGCCGTCTCCTGCCACCATAGGCACCGCTCACATCCAGCGCACCCAGTAACCTGAAGTGTGTTCCAGCACCCAGCCACCCCAACTTACCTTTTCAGCCCAGCACGTGGAGAACAGATTTACCCCTCAATCCTAGACCTCCACCCCCGCCCTACAATAAACAGGCTCTGAAGCAACTGTTTGAGTGGTGGTTGCCAAGGGATTGGTGGGCTGGTTTGCCTTGGCTCCTCTTAGGATAGAGGCACCCTGGTACTGGATTCTGCGCTTTACAGACATGCACTGTTTTAGGCTATGCCTCTCCTCACCGGCTCCTGTACTGCCCTTCTAGGCTTTACTGGGGCATGGGGATCCCATGGGCTTTGAGGCCTCTTGCAGAGCCTGCACCAGCATCTTCCAGGAGTCCATCCTCCTGAGGGTCAAGGGATTGTACTTTGTTTGTGGTTAAGTACTTAGCACTGGCTATCTCCTTCTCCTGAGTATTAGCAAGTTTTTGCCCATATGTTGCCTACGGCTTTCCTTGACCTTTCTGTCACTGTCTTCCTTCACCTGACTTTAACATTATAGCCTCTAGCAGAGCCTGGTAACACAGACCTGTGATCCCAGCACTCTGGGAGGTTGGGGCAGGATTGCAAGTTTGAGCCCAGCTTAGGCAATTTAGTAAAACCTCATCTCAAAAATAAAAAAAAAAATAGGCTATGGGCGTAGCTTAGTGTGAAGGCCTTGGACTCAGTCCTCGGTACCATATACACACACACACAATCATAGATTTTTTTGAGACAGACTCTCACTCTGTAGTCTAGGCTTATAGGCAAGCACCTTAATCGCTGAGCTATTTCTCCCGCCCGAACCCAGGGCCTTGTACTTGCTGGGCTGCTCTAACCCCTGTGCTATTCCTTAGCCCCCCTCTTCCAATTTCTTATATGAAAGAATTCTCAATTTAAGCAACACTGCATGCACCCAGTCTCACACTCTAACCCCTGTGCTATTCCTCCAGCCCCTTCCAAATTTCTTAAATGAATTAATTCTCATAATTCAAGTTAACATTGCACCCAGTCTTGCTTCAACCCATGTTAACATTTTGCTTGGAGGCAGCTTTGAAACCAAGAACCATTTATTTAATTTTGCACAGAATCTTTCAACTTGACATAACAGCTGATACCTCCATGTTGTGAGTTGCTCTGGAGGAGGGGTTGATTTCTTGACCAAGATCTTTAGGCTACAGAGCAGCCACAGGTGCAAGTAGTCTTCTGGTGCCGGGCCCTCTTTGTCCCAGCCTCTGCCATGGCTGCTTGGACCCGCTGGATCTCATGGATAAGCAGGGAAAAGGCTTCTTCCACACCTTGTCGTGTCTTGGCTGAGGTCTCTACAAAGGGGGCCCCCCAGCTTTGGGCAAGTGCTGCGGCAGCAGCATGAACATCTCCAGCAGTGGTTACGAGATCACACTTGTTGCCCACCAGGACCAGGGGTTTGGTGTGGCGAGGGCCCCAGGTGGCCCGCATCTGCTGCAGCTGCTCCAGAGAGGAAGGGTCATCAAGAGCAAAGACACCCAGCACTCCGTCACCAGCTGCCAAGCATTGGTTACGCAAGGCCCTGTGACTGTCCTGCCCTGCTGTGTCCAGCACATTCAAAATGTAGTCCCCATTATCCAGTGCCACTTCCTTCCAGTAGGAATCCTGGATGGTGGGGTCATGGTCTTCTACGAAGCTCTGATGTGTCATCTGGATGGTCAGTGCACTCTTGCCCACACCACTCCCGCCCACCACAACTGCCTTATACTCAGGCAGCTTCTTTGCAATAACCTTGCAGGGCTCCGAAACTTGGTGGTTCTCCTCCTGGGAGATAAGGATCCTGGCACCCAGGCCTTGGTCCAAATCATGAGGTAGTGTTGGTAGCTCCATGCTCTAAACAAGTAACTCAGAGAACAGATGTGAACAGCAGGCTCTGCCAGCGGGAAAAGGACAAAGGCAACAGGAAAGAGGTCAGATGTAGACCTGTTGGGAGCCAAGGGGCAGGTAGGAGTCATTGAATCAACATTTGTGAGTGCCTAATGTGTGCTGATCACCTTTTAATATGTATTCATTATTTATGTTGTTCTTCCCATCCCTCTACAACAGGGGTGGGGAACATGAAATCTTTTGGTCTGGCCAGCCAAGACCCCATCAGAGAAGCAGTTTCAGCCATCACATTATGGGTGCGGTAATTAAATGTTTTGACAAATATAGCAGGCATATATAGGCATTGGGGATTGAGACTAGGGTCTTCATACTGAGGTACACTCAACTATTTTTTTTTTTAAGACAAGGTCTCACTCTGTGGTCCAGGCTGATCCTGAATTCACTTCAGAGCCCAGGCTGGCCTTGGACTCACAGTAATCCTCCTGCCTCAGCTTCCCGAGTGCTGGGATTACAGGTGTGCGCCACCACGCCCAGCTTATGTGGTGCTGGGGAATCGAACTCGGGTACTTAGCGCTTGCTCAAGCACTTTAACAGCTGAGCCATTCCTCCAGCTCTCAACTATTTTTATTATGTATTTACTTTGAGTAACCGGTCTTTCATTTAGAAACAAAGGATGGAGGGTTAGAAGCTCCCACTGCCTGGGCAGAGGTTCTGAGTGGGTTGTTTCCCCATTTTTATTTCTGATTTTGAGACAAGGTCTAGCTAAATCAGTAAGCTGTCCAAGCTGGACTCAACCGCCTGCCTCAGCCTCCGAGAGTGCTGGGATTACAGTTCTGTTCCACTGGGCCTGCTGGGCAGGCTATTCTTTTTAGAACAGGTCTTTAATATTTATTTGTTTGATGAAGGGTCTCACTCCGGAGTCCAGGCTGGACCTGAAGTCACTATGTAGCCCAGATTGGCCTCAACCTTGCAGAAGCTGAGATTATCGGCCTGTGCCACCACATCTGGTTTAGTGGTGCTTGAGAATTGAACTGGGTCTTGTGCTAGCTAGCAAGCACTTTCAACCACTAAATTTTGCTGCCTCAGCTGCATTGCCGGCCCCCCCCCCGCCCCCCCATCCCCAGCCCCTGGGGCCTGGGCAGGCTAATTTTAAGTTGATAATTTTGTATGGCCACTGAATGATGTAAACATCCAAATGGCCCTTGAAAGAAAAGAGGATCTCCACCCCTGTTTTACAAGATAATTCTGTGAAGGCAGGATTTTTCTTTTCCTTTCCCTTTTGGCAGTGCAGGGTGGGGTGGGGGGAAGAGATCAAATCCAGGGCCTAGAGGTAGGGAAGGAGGGGGAGGGGTTTACCACTCAGCTACCCCCTCAAACCCAAGGCACCATTTTTCAAGCACCTTTATTGTGACAAAACTTGTTATCTCCTAAAGTTTGCCCAGCTAAAATGTATAATTCAATGAACTTCAGCATATTCATGGAGTTGTGTGAATTTTGGAAGATTTTTGTTACCTGGAAAAGGATCACTTCCCAGTAACAGTTGTTTTCTATTGCAGAGGGAGGGCAGGATTTTGTTTGTTTTGGTTGACATTGAACCCCAGCCCCCTGCACAGTGCCTGTCAGACTATTGTCTGCTCAGACCATTCCTACCCCCATGGGGTTTATGTTCTAAAAGAATGTTAGTATCTAAAGAGATAATAAACCAAGTAAACAAATGAATTGTATAGTCCATTAACTATTTCCATTATAATTTACTTCCATTACTATTTGACATATATTTGTTAAGAACCTACTATGTGGCAAGGACAGAGATACACAAGAAAACTTGTAAATGTTACATTCTACTTATTGTATATAATTCCAAATTACTGTCTGACAACAAACAAGATAAATAAGTAAACTATATTTTAGTAGTGGTCAGCCTGCAGAAAGTACTTGGTTATGTCAGGCATTTTTATTATTATTCAATGTTCCTTAATTGAAGCATCTTCCTGTATGTCAGACATTGTGATATAGCACTGAACAAAACAGACTCAGCTCCTGGCCTTGAGAGCTTTACTTTCTGGCAGTGAGTGAAAATAAACATAGTAAGTAATTACCTTGCATATTAGAAGAGGATGGGCACACAGCAGGTGCTCAATTTGTGTTGTCCATTAATAGCAAATCACCATTAACTCATTAAATGCACCTCCCTGTCCGGTTTAGGAATGCCTTGAGTGCACCACAATGGCTGTTAGCACAATTCAAGAGGGAATTCCAAAACAAGACAGGAAGGTGCATTTAATGAGTTTGAAAACACAGGAGCAATAGCAGTTTGGGGAAGGTGATGGAGTTCTAGGTGTCCATGGCAAGCTGTGCAGTTTGAGATATGCAGGTCAGGGTGGAGGGTCAAGATGGAGTGGAGCTGGCCTAGATCCCTGAAAACGGTCACTGGAAGTGCAGATGGTGGGGGCAAGATGAGGAAGGAAGCAGAGTGAGAAGAGAGCTTTGGGGGCTTCTATTATTTAGGGATTGAAGGACTGAGGGACTAGGGGCTTAGCTCAACGGTTAAAACACTAAGCCTTCCCTGGGTTTGATCCCCCAGTATCTCATAAACTGGCCATGAAGGGGCATGCCTGTAAGCCCAGAACCTCAGGAGGCTGAGGCAGGAGGTTTGCTGTGAGTTCTGAGCCAGCTTCAGCTACATAGTGAGCTCAGGACCAGCCTAGTCTATAGAGCAAGACCTTGTCTCAAAAAAAAAAAAAAAAAAAAAAAAGTCAAAAGAAAGCTGTCATTAAGGAACAGAAAGAGAAGCAGGGCCTGGTGGTGCAGGCCTGTAGTCTAAGTACTTTGGGAGGCTGAGGCAGGAGGATCACAAGTTTGAGGAAGCCTGGGCAACTCAGCAACTTAGTGAGACCCTGTTTCAAAATAAAAAAGAAAAAGGGCTGAGGATGTAGCTTAGTGTGAAAACCCTGGGTTCCATACCCAGTAAAGGAAAAGAAGAAAAGACCTGGCTGTGAGGACAGACTGAAGGGAAGGAGAACAGGAGTGAGGTTATTGAGGTGCAGTGGGCCATCAGAGGTGGGGGAGGTGTGACAAGAGCTCCTCCCTCTTGGGGATGTTACCAGTCGCTCTGAGGGTAAGATCCTTAAGAGTCCAAATACAATCTCCTGAGAGTTTGGTAGAGATAGGTTGAGTCCCTGATATGCCCACACTTACTTTATGTTTGTGACAACCTGGGGAGGCCCAGGTTAAGATCACCATGCCCCCTGCATGAAGAACAGGGAGGTCAGACATGGACTGGGCCCGGATCACAGAGAATGAAGTTTCAGCCTTTTTGTGTGTGTGTGTGTGTGACAGGATCTGCCTCTGCGGTGCACGCTGATCCTGAACTCACTATGGAGCCCAGACTAGCCTTGAACTCACGGCAATCGCCCAGCCTCAGACTGCTGGGATCTTACAGGCATTAGCCACCATGCCTTTTGTGGAGCTGGGGTAACCAACCTGGGGGCTCTGGCTTCACAGCCAAACGTTCCAGTCACCGAGCTGTGTCCCCCAGCCTGGTCTCAGCCTTCTGACTACTACCGGCCCCCTGCTGTACCACTTGCTTGAGTATTACCGAGCCCCCTGCTGTAGCAGTTGCTATTGGAATGTCCCCAACGACTTATTTTTGAGACAGCGTCTCACTCTGTAGTCCAGGCTTGTACTGAATTCACTATGGAGTTCAGGCCTCAGTTTCCCGAGTGCTGGGATTACACCACGCCTGTTTACATGGTGCTGAGGAATCAACTCTGGCGCCTTAACCTTTGTGCTATCCCTCCAGCCCCGGGTTTCAAGCTTTCAGATGCCTCAATCATTCTTCTGGCCTCCCCTAGCTGGCCTAGAAAGGTGAGAAAAGTGAGGCAGGTAGAGCTCGCCCTAAATATGAGATCTTGCACTCTAACAAGGGCTGGCTTGAACTGGCGCATTCCCGCACTTCCCTTGTCTGAGGAAGGTGAAGTGTAAAAGCCAAGGTGAGGAGGGGTGACCCTAAAACTACACCCTTGTGCGCACCTCCATTTTGGACTCAGTGTGGACAGCGGCGCCCTGGTGCTCCTTTTTTGTCCCTTCCCGACAAACAACCCCCACCCAGCGCCTGGAGTGAGGGGCATACTGGCCCAGGAGAAAAGGTGGGCCAGGAAGGATCCCCTCAAACCCAGCAGGAGAGATCCCTTCCGTGGGGCCGGGCATCTGCTCACCTGAGTCCGGGAGGAGCAGAGCGTTGGGATGCAGCAGGCAGTTCTGACATACTCACAGGGGGCACAGCTTCTCCCACCTCCCGCGGTGGGACGGCAGCAGTGGGCATGCGCAGCCGCCCTCCCGCGCCCCTTCCCAGCCGCCCACCACCCCCACTGTTGCGGCCTCCACCGCCAAGGTGGTGCACCTGACACTGGGCCGGCCGGAGGCAGAGCAGGGCTTTTGAGGGGCGCGGCTGGTGGGCTGGCCTCTCAGCGTTCTGCCTGGGCCAGCTGCTCCTTTCCCTTTCCAGTGTTTGGATCAGGTCTGCCAGTGTAGAGGAGTTTCACCTGGTGGGTGGGCTTTCAGAACCTTCTAAGAAACTGTTTTGTGAGTGTTTCTTTGGGGCCAAAGAGGCTGTGGCAGCTTCAACTTGGCCTTTCAATAGCTCTGGAGAGAACTGGGTCTGTCTCACAGGGAGAATTGCAGAGGAGGGTGTTGTTCTGTCAGGGCAGAAAGAACCTGAGGTGAATGAGCAAAATAAAAGTTCCTCAGACTCCCTTGCAGCTATGGAAATTAATAGGACACAGTTCTGATCAGTAAGATATAAGCAATAGTTTGGGGGTAGGCCATCTACAATGTTCTTACAAGAGGGTTAGCCTGAGCCCTCTTGCCTATCCCCTATTTTTTTGACTAGGTGGGTCTCTGGTAGTAATCATAGGATCAGAGATGGCCATGAAGTAAAGTGCCAAAAATCTCAGCCAAAGCAGCTCTCACTATGTGAGAAATAAAACTCACAAATTGTCCTCCAGTTTTCTACTTCTTGTTAGTGGCCTGCACTCTTTCCTCTGTGACTGTCGCCCATGACCACAGCATCCGAGTTAAGCCTGAACCCACCCCAGGCCAATGAGACAGATGGGGAAAGAAGCATAAGCTACTTCCCGACAGTTTCCCTGTCTTCTCAGCCTAGGGCTACAAGGCCCCTAGTTATAAGGCAGGCACTAATTGTTTTCATGGATTTTACTATTAAAGCTCCAGTGGAGCTAGTCAAGCTGTCTGCTCTACTTTCAGTTAGACTTTTTAGGCAATGGATGGGCAGGGTGTTAAAGCACTTGCCTTGCAAGTGCAAGACCCTGGGTTTGATTCCCTGCACCACATAAGGGAAGTGCAGTGGCACAAACCCTAATAATCCTAGTACTCAGGAAGCTGAGGCAGGAGGATTAGTGAGTTCAAGGCCAGCCTGGGCTCCATAGTGAGTTAAGGACCAGCCTGAATTGCCAAGCAAGACCCTGTCTCAAAAAAAAAAAAAGGTTTTTTCCAGGTTTTGTAACAACTTGCACTTTATTAAATATGTAGTCCCACCATAAGTGCCAGTTGTCCCCCCTCCAATGTTACTCTTGTGATTTCAAGCTCCTCTTGGGGGCACTGAGTTGACTCTCTTTTCCTTCTGGGGTATAGGTGGTGGTGTACTTGAATCCAGCAGTGGACAGGGCAGATCCATAATCATCACAGTCCTCTTAAACATATTTAAACTTAAATAAGCACCCTTGGGCCACTGACAAAGGATATTCTGGATAAGGAAAAGTGAGAGGCCATTCTCATCCAAGGTATAGTTGCAAAGTACAGGTTGCATTAAACTAAGGCTGGTCTGTCTTCGGCCTCAGAAGATGGAGGAGGGAGCATGTTTTGGGATTTAGTGTGGGTGGGGAATGTCTTCTCCAAACTTCTTTTGGTGGATGATATTCTTCACGTCTAGAAGATCCTGAAGAGGAGGCAAGAATAGCAGAGGTGAAGTTGGGCCTGGAGGTGTAAACCTAAAATCTCAGCACTTTGGGAGGTTGAGACAGGGGTTCACAAGTTGGAACCCAGCTTGGGCCAACTTAGCAAGGTCCTGTTGTAAAATCAAAAATAAAAATGGGCTGGGGATATAGCTTAGTGTGAAGGTCCTAGGCTCAATACCTAGTACTACAAAAAAAATTAATAAAAAAATTTAAAAAAATAAAAAGGGTAGGTGAAAGAAATGCAGACTGCTTTACCTTGGCTAAAAGGCTGCTCCCATACCATTTCCCAGTCAATCCTACAGCCCCAAATCACAGTAAATAATCACTGGACAGCCATACGGAAGGTCTACAGTTTTCCCTTACTCAGTCACAAAAGGGATGTGTATGCATGGATAGGGGTGAGTGTGCAGGAATTAAAAGGGTCTGCCCAGGGCCCACCTGGTGGTGAACATAGGCCTGACAGGTGTAACACCAGGTAGACAAGTCAGTGTAGCTGAGGACCAGTGGATGTCCAGAGGTTTCATGATGGCGGATCATATGAGCGTTGACATAGCGACTGCAGTAGACCTGAGATTGGAAGTGGGTACCAGGCAGAGTTCACCACCCACCTGCTGTCTGCTCCTGGGCCAACCTCCCCCATTTCCTTCCATTGTTCCATACCTGATAACAAGATAGGCAAACCCAATTCTCTGTGAATGTTCCACAGTCCTCACAAGGTTGGGTCACATCCAGGCCCGTTGCAGGTATGGGGCATACTTCCCCCAAATGGGGACACCAGGGCAGTGGTGTCACAGCATATATTATGAGCTAGAGTGGGTAAAACTGAGTAAGCTGGGGACCCCATCTGTTCATTATGCTTCTACATCACATGCTCCTTCATGGAGACATTAATGGGCAAAAGAAGGAAGTCATAGTCCCAGCCTTTCCCTGAGCTCACCTCATCACTGAGAGCAAGATCTCCCAACTTTTGTGTCAGCTTTGAGTTATTCACATCCTGACCTCCAGCTGCCTCTCCTAGTAGGCTCTCCTCCCTTGGGGTCTGAGGTTCTGCAGCCTCCTAAACACACAAAAGGAAAAGATATATGTGAGAGGCCTCATCCTACCTTTCCCTCTCCCTTGGTGTGGTGGGTCTTACCTTAGCTTTACTATGTAGCTCCAAGGGGCTGAGACTGCCAATCAACTGACTGGGGGAGAGTGGAGCTGTGGCTTCTGGCACAGGTGAGGCTGCCAGGGTCTGGTTGTCGGTACATGAAGCTAGAGAAGTCTGGATTGGCTCAGCTCCTTCCACAGCCTCCTGTGCAGTGGTCTGGGCCAGCATGACTTTTCTTGTTGCTGCCGCTGAATTGGCCTGGTCTAGTGTGGCTCCTCTGACAGAATCTTCAGAGGTGGCCTGATCCATTGTGGTATCTCCCACAGTCTCCTCTGAGAGGGCCTGGTCCAGTGTGGCTTCCCCAGTGGCTCTCTCTGAGGACTGGCCCTGAATGAGCACCACTTTGGCTGTCTCTGATTTAGTTTGCTCTGGAGTGGACTCTTTTGCAGAAAATGCTGAAGTAGCCTTTGCCAGGCCTGCTTCCAGAACCTTCCTTTTTTGTGTACTTATCCTCTTAGATAACCCAGGATTGGCTTGTTGGGGCACCTTGCTGGTGACCAGCTTAGAACTGGAGTGTCCTTCCTTGTCATCTCCCTCTGGAACCATGGAGGGAGATCTTTGAGTATGACTGTTTTTCCTTTTTCTGCCTCTAGCTCCTATCCCTCCTTCCCTGAGTCCCCTCATTATTCCCAATTTCCCATATCTACTCACTTGTGACCCGTAAGCTGCGCCAGTATCTGCGATGAACTTGGATGGTCTCAGTGATGGAGGCTAGGGCTCCTGCATGTGGAGGCCGCAGCAGGGACAGCTGGGGAGGTGGGTCTCCAAGAAGGGAGTGAGTACAGGCAGCCATGGACTCTGAGATGGATGCCAGATTGTAGCCACCCTTTGGTCAGAAAAAGGAGGGGAGAAAAAGAGACAATGGGGTTCATCAGGTAATCTGAAGGGATAAAATATCCTGCCTCCCCAATTCCCCCCTTGTTTGAGCCAGTGTCTCACTCCAGGCTGGTCCTGAACTCAGGGCCTTGAACTTGCTAGCAAACACTCTAGTGGCTGTGCTATTCCTCCAGCCCCCCATTTCTCCTTTTTCCCTGTTCTAGAGTTCTGCAAGTCTGACTGGAAGGTGGTACGAGGAACAAATGAATGTAACCCATATCTGCAAGATGGGCAGCATTCATTGTGTGAGGTGGTTACTGAAAGAGGGTAAATTGTAAAAAAATGAAAAAGAGGGTAAAATGTATTGTCAAGTATAAGATAACAATACCAACAAAAGCATTAATAAGAGCTGACACTTGTTTTCTGTATGTCTGACCCTATTTTAAATATTTCATGTATATTAACATACTTAACCCTTCCAAACATAGGTACCCAATCTGTATAGGAATTGCCTTCATGTTATACAGAAATATCTTTCTAGCAACCCCTGGCCTCACACCATATAAATCAACAGCCTGATCTGAATAAGACACCTGCTGAAACTCATACCTAGTGTAGGAATAACTGGTCCTTTTCTCTATAACATACCCTCTCTTGAACTTTTTCATACTCTATAGGAATCCTAGTATTTTCTCTATAAGGAAAGTGAGGCTCAGGGTGGTCAGATAACTTGTCTGAGGTCACACAGCTAAAGAAGAAGCACTGGGGGTTTGAACCTGGGACAACTGACAAAATATCCTCTGTTCTTAACTACTACCCTGCCCTGCTACAAGCAGCCCAGGGCACTTTTTGCAAGCCAGTTAATTTCTCTCTGCCTTAGTTTTCCTCATTTATAAAATAGCACAAAAGAAGACAGAGTTATATATATAGTGCTTACAATACAACAATCTTCCATAATTAGCCAGACCTACCTTACAGATAAGCAAACTGAGGCATAGGGGTGAATGTATTCAATGAGTGAATTTACTTTTTCTTAGGAACTTGTTAGAGGCAGTTCAGATAGTGGGAAAAGGCAAAAATTCTAGAGCTGAGGTACCTGAATTCAAGCCTTGGCCCTGCCATTATTAAGTGTGTGACCTCAGCCTAGTTATTATCTTTCTCTGTGCCTCAGTTGCCCTGATCTTGAAAGAGGAAAGTGATGAGGTATGTAGATCCTATCTCCTCAAGCTGCTTTGTCAAATAAACAAATTAATAATATAAAGAATATAAAGCATTGAGAAGAGTGCTTTGTTTATAGTGAGTGCTCAGTCAAATCCTTGTATGTGCCAACAATTCCAAGTGGAGACACTTAAAGATTTAAGGAAATTGCCTGAGTGATGCAGTTAACTCTTTCAAACTGCCCACTCCCATCATTGAAAGAGGGACCAAGAGAGTTACCTCTAGGATAAGCATAATGTGGCCATTGGCAAGGCCCATCAACAGGTGGGTGAGGTGAGCATAACCTTCAGGTGACACCTGGCAGCCCCCCAGTGGGTCCCCTCGTGCAGCATCAAAACCAGCAGAAACCAGCACTAGTTCTGGGTTAAACTGTGGGAAGGAGAAAAGAGACACGTGGGCACGAGTAGGAGGGCTTTGGTAAACAGTAAGTGATGGAAACAATACAAATAAAGACATGGAGATCCAAGTCAGATGGAACTTGGGACCTGGAGACTGGAGCACACAACACAGGAGACCTGAAAATAAAGACCAGAAGATGGGGAAACACAAGAAACAGACTTAGAGGTAGGAAGGAAAAAGACGTGAACACACAAGATCCACAGTTTGAGATACACTAGCAACAGAAGGGGCCACAACATAATCATGAGACAGAAATGAGACACTGAGATAGAATACATGGACACTCAAGATGTCCAGTGACATAAGACATGGAGACAAGAGACATGTCATTACACATGCACCCAGGGTCCAACATGTTGTACACACACTTGATACAGTGTCTTCTACAAAAGAGGTGAATGTATACTTCCATCACAGAAGGACGGTCACACACCCCTACATATTCAGACAGCCCCATGTAGAGGGAACTGCTCATCCCCACTAGTCATGCACATATACCTGGCTTCCCAGAGGAGACAATAACATAGCTGCCCTTACACAGTCACAATCGCACGCCATCACCACACAATCACAACAGCCACACACATGCACACTGGTATATCCACAGGTGTTCACTTGCCTACACAGATGCACACAATTACACATGCAAAAAGTGATCCTGGCTACCCATACAGTCACACATGTGCAGATCCAAAGGCACACATCACACCTACGTCTGGAGAGCAGTGCACAAATGCCTGCCCTTGCAGCCAGTCACACACACGCCACTGGCCCCCAGATCACACACAGGGAAGGGGACCACAGCCAGACCACTCCTTACCTAGAGAGATACATGCTAAAATAACCAGGACAGACAGACACAGAGATAGAGGTCCCAGACAGCCTTCCACATCCAGAGCCTATTACAGAGGTTGTCAGAGATGGGAACACCCAATGACATACAATATCACACCTGTTACACAAAGAAAATAGGAATGACAGAGGCTGGGGGGTATATATCACTGGTTAAAGTGTTTGCCTAGCATGCATAACGCCCTGGGTTTGATTCCCCAGTATCACATAAACCAGGCGTGGTGGCACATGTCCATAATCCCAGCACTTAGGAACCTGAGGCATGAGAATTGCCATGAGGTCAAGGCCACCTTGGGCTACATAGTGAGCTCAGGACTAGCCTAGACTATATAGACCCTGTCTCAAAAAAGAAAAAAATGGGAGGACAAATACCTATGAAATCACACACATGTACCTACCCTTCTGCCTTCCCTTGCATGTGCAGTTCCAGAATCATTGTCACTTATGGCCACTCTCACATCCAGACAGGCATACTTGATGGCAGATACACAGGACACAGATCATTTTTTTTGTTGTTGTTTTGGCGGTGGTGGTGGTTCTGGGAATTAAACTCAGAGCCTTGAAACTGAACTACAAACTCAGCCCCCCCTTTTTTTGACACAGTCTCACTCTGTAGTCCAGGCTGGTCTTGAACTTGTTATGTAGCCCAGGCTGGCCTTGAACACATGACAATCCTCTGGCTTCAGCCTCCTGATTGCTAGGATTACAGTCATGTGTCATCATGCCCAGTTTATGTGATGCTGGGGAATCGAACCCAGGGCCTTGTGTTTACTAGGCAAATACTCTAACTGCTGTGCTATTCCTCTAGCCCAGCCCATATTTTTTATTGTTTATTTTTTTTAACCTTTGTATCCATACTTTCTGACTTTCAATAGATCACAGCAAGGGAACTGCTCTGCTACATATGAAACCCCAACATAGAAGCAGGTCATCTACAAACGGTTTAGTGCCAGGTTCCCCAAAAATGTGCATTCCATGAGAGGTGAGAGGGTAGTCCCCTTTCCCTTTATGGCCAACTCCCATTTCCCAGGAGTTAGGGCACTCTGCATTGGACACCAGTCCCGACACTTGGCAGGTTCCACATGGGGGCAAAAACTTTTTTTTTTTTTTTAAAGACAGCTCTGTAGTTCAGGCTGCTCCTGAACTCACTGTGTAGTTCAGGCTGGCCTCAAACTCACAGCAATTCTCTTGTCTCAGCCTCCCAATGCTGGGATTATAGGTGTGTACCTGCATGCCCAGTTTATGTGGTACTGGGGAATTGAACCTAGGGCCAAGGGCTCTAACCACTATGATATTCCCCCAGCCTCAAAAAGCCCATTTTTTTTTTGAAATACGGTATCACTCCGCAGTTCAGGCTGGTCCTAGATTCACTAGGTAGCCCAGGTTGGCCTTGAACTCACCACAATCCTCCTGCCTCAGCCTACTGAGTGCTGAAATTATAGGTGTGTACCACCACACCCAGCTGAAGAATCAAACCCAGGGTCTTGCTCTTGCTAGGCAAATGCTTTAACTGCTGAGCTATAACCCCAGCCTCCTCATCCCATTGTTTAAATCATTATTTTGAGACATAGTCTCACTAAATTTCTAAGTTACCCACTGGGATTGCAGATACCAGGCCTGGTATTTAGGTCTATTTAGCCAGCTATGCAGGCCACCAGTGTACATCCACAAGGTCCTCAGACACAGAGCCACCATAGAAGGCACAGCCAAGATAGTCATATACAAAATGTCGTAACAGTTAGGCCTGGTGGTACAAGCCTGTAATCCTGGCACTCTGGGAGACAGAGACAGGAGGATCACAAGTTTGAGTCCAGACTGGGCAACTTAGCAACTTGGTGAGATCCTGTCTCAAAATCAAAAGTAAAAAATGGGCTGAGGATGAAGCTTGGTGTGAAGGCCCTGGGCTCAATCTGTAGTACCACAAAAAAGTCACATTAGGGCAGTCACATACAGCCACCTGCGCAGTCAAATAGAAGGCTATCATAGTCACACCACTGCCAAAGCCATCGTCAGAACCACCCACAGGCTGTTTCGTATGACTAGTTGCTCCACAAACAGACACACACACACACTGAGGAGGTAGGCATGTGCTGCTACCTAAACAGGACTGTCACATATACCCCAAGCCTTACCTCATAAGCAATGGGGAGCACCAGGCGAAGCCAGGCAGCCAGGTAATCAGCATCACCCACACGAGGGCCATTCCAGGGCACGTTGACAGTGAAGCCCGTGCCTTCAGCTCTGCCTATCTGGCTACTGGCACCCTCATCCCCCATGGGGAAGAAAGTACCACGATCAAAGCGGTGCAGAGACAAATACAACACACTGATCAGATGGGATAGAAAAGAGGTCATGGCTGGTTAGGGAGTTCTGGTGCCCCTGGGCACAGTTCAGCCCCTCCTTATCACACCCTTACCCCCAGTCTCTCACCTGGGGTCATCCTCAAATATGTGTTGAGTTCCATTACCATGATGGATGTCCCAATCCACAATGAGGATCCTGGGGAAGGACAATTCCCTGGTAATCTGGGACACTTGCTCCCTGGGAGAGGGCTATGGATACATCATGGGGCATGCAGGGACATGTACTGTTTGGTGGCAGGACAAGGTAGGACCCTGGGTCTCTTGAAAAAGTGCTGGGCATCAGTGGAAGGATGAATACCAGACTTAAGGGTCCTGAGGGTACTGCTGTAGGCCTGAGCAAGTGTTTGTGGCTAAGCCTTGGGCTCTTTTGGGGAATGACTAAGGAAGTGGACCCTGGGTCTTGGGACTTCTGGAGTAACCACTGAAGGGCTAGGTATACTTTCTATTGGGATAACTGTCAGAAGTCATAAATACTGGGGTATAACCCTGGATCCTAGGTTTTTAGATAACTGAGTTCCAAAATCTGGGGTTCTTAGCAGGGTCAGCAATGAAAGGCTCTCTTCTCAGGTATTATCTAGGGAGATTCTGGGTAAGTGGACCTTTCTTTCTGAAAAAGTCACAGGGGCTGTGCTACCGGCCTGCTGAGGAAGCAATGGGCTGGGAGAGGCAGATCCCTGCAAAAATCAGGATTTGGGAGTCTCCAGCAAGCCCTTACCGCAGGGCATGACCACTGATAGCCTGGGCATGGCGAGCTGCCACAGCCACAGAGTTGAAAAAACAGAAACCACAGGCAGCATCATGCTCGGCATGGTGCCCTGGGGGGCGCACCACAGCAATGCCATTCAGAACCTGGGTGAGAAGGAACAAGGAATATGACTGGACCACTACACACATATTTGCCCCTCTTCCCTCTCTCCTATCCCCCTATCAGTCCACCAGTTATAACAACCCTCCACCCCATGTGCCCTCCCAGTAAGCAGAGACTCTTCCCATTACTCCTTCCTCAGGTCCTGCTCAACTCCCTAAGGGCCTCAAAAGTGGCAAGATGTCCATTCATTTCTTCCCCCAGGACCTCCTCTCCCCACAGCAATGCCCACCCGAGAGGACGTACCTCTCCTGAGAGCACAGCTTCCACCAGGCGACAGGCAGCACCTGTGGCAAGCTTAGCACAGGTGAAGGTGCTGGGGCAGATGTAGATGGAGTCAAAGTTGGCGCCCTCACGGTGTAGTTCCCGGGTTTTCATCTTTTCAGTGGCCCGGAGGCGTTCCAAATACTCAGCACTGGAGGTGCAGAGAGGAGCACTCAGGGGACAATGAGGTGGCTCTGTCTCCCTCAGGTACCTGAACCTGAAGACATGAACTTGGGGCCCCTATGGGTCCTGAGCAGCTCCATACACCACAGAGGCACCCAGGGTCTGGCCCCAGGAGCTCATTCCCAGCCCTCCAACTGCCCACTCAAGGTAGGGGTCTGACCTGTGGCAGGTGAGCAGCTCAGTATCTGTGGCAGGCCGCACAGGAAGGATAAGACAGCGTGCTGCAAGGCCCAGCTCCTCCAGGTGGCACATGATCCGTAAGATGCGCTGAGGTGTCTCAGGGTGGTGGCTAATAAGGGAGTCACCAGAGGTAGGGGCTTAGTGCTAGTGGGGAGCAGCCTCCACCCACTTAGCCAAATCCTCTGACTGCATACTTGTCCCATAAGTTGCAGTGACTCATCATTTGTTGGTCATAGACCAGTCCAGTGCGAGCCTGCACCACAGGCCAGGCCAGGACTGGCCGTCCAGGGGGTTCCCAAGGTTCCTCCTCATTTTCCTGCACACTGTCTTCCTCCAGGGTCTCCGCTAGAAGAGAAGGTAAGGCACAGTCAACTTCATCCTACTACTCTCATAATCTGGATCCCTGTAACACTTAGGGTGCAGGTGCCGCAAATATAAAAAAGGGGAGGGAGGCCTGAAACTCATGCCTGGGGAAAGATCTTGACCCTCCCCCCACCGAGGTAGCCCAGGAAGTCAAAGCCAAGATCTGGAATGCAGTCTCCCCCTTGGCTCATACCATGCCTAGCCCCCATCAAGCCTATTCCCCACTTCCTACCTGGTCTCTCAAGAAACCCCCAGAAGGGCTCGAGGGCTTCCAGAGTACAAGAGATCGAAGCCTGGGCACTGTAGGAGGTAGGGGAGGTGCAATGAGATAAAATGGCCCCCAGGAGGCAGTGAGGACCCGTTTTCCCATCCTCCACCTGGGCTCACCTTGGGCAGGGGACAACAGGAGACTCCAACATGGGGCAAGGGTCTCCCAGAAGGCAATGGAGAGATGCACTCACACCCTCAGCCAGAGAACAGAGGTTGTAGCCTCCCTAAAAGGAGGAGTTGTGAGGGGTAAAGGAAAGATCAGACATTACAAGAATGGTAACAATAACAATACCAGATTACTACCTGTCAAGCAAGAAGGAAGACCTCATTTAATGCACTAGACAATGGCATGAGGTGATTATCATTTCCTCTGCTTGATGTAAGGAAAGCAGTGGAATAAAGAAGTGAAGTGGCATATGTCAGGCTGCTCCATTAATACACAGTGATGCCAGGACAGGGACTCCTAGTATATTTGAAAACCCTTTTTTTTTCCTAGTGAAGATTGAATCTAGGACCTCATGCATGCTAGGCAAATGCTCTACCACTGAGCCACACTTCAGCCCAAAGTTGAATTTTTGGAGACAGCGTCTTGCTCTCTAGTTCAGGCTGGTTCTGAACTCACTATGTAGCCCAGGCTGGCCCCAAACATACGGCAATCTTCCTGACTCAGCCTCCCAAGTGCTGGGAGGCTTGTGCCACCACACCCATCTTATGTGGTGATGGGGAATTGAAACCATGGCACTGTGCTTCCCAGTGCTCTAACCACTGAACTATTCCCCAAGCTCGTCAGCTGTTTTTAAGCACTCCAGTATTTGCAGTTTGAGATGAGAAAGTCACTTACCTCTAGAGACAAGATCAGCTTGCCTCCTGCCAGACCCATGAGCAGGTGGGTTAACTGGGCAAACCCTGCTGGAGTGGCAGACATCTTGCCCTAGGGGGTGGGGACATAGAGGGTAAGCCTGGCTCTAGGCACATGATGCTTTTTTGCCCACCTGCCACTCTCAGGAGTCTGCCTTACCTTAGGGTCCCCTTGGAGGGCATCAAATCCAGCAGCTACTAGGACCAGCTGAGGTTGGAACTGAGGTGGGGGGAACAAACTACATGAGGTTTCCTGTCCTCCTACGCCATTCTTTAATGTTATGCCCCTCACCCCAACATTCCCCAGACCCCCAGGACCTCGAAGGCAACAGGTAGCAGGATATGCAGGAAAGCAGAAATGTAGTCGGCATCCCGCATCCCCACCTGTAGTCAAAGGCATGATAAGAATAGTCAGTCACAGGTCCTGAGAACAGACGGGCAGGACTGGGCCTCTCATTGGGGCCACAGGGTAGGTTGAAACTGACCTGGTTCCAAGGTACATTGATAGTGTATCCTTGACCTTGGCCAAAGCCTGTGGTAGACCAGTTAGAGGCCTTAAGGTGGGGCCAGAACCGACCCTGCTCATAGCGGTGGATGGAGAAATAGAGGACACTGGAGGAGGAGGAAAAACAAGAGAGGGATTGCCTCACACGCCATGGGGTCCTGGGTTCAATCCCCAGCAACATAAAAATGATCAGGGGCTTCAAACCCTTTAGGGCTGTCATGAAGCAAATCCCCAGACACTCCAGAAGCACAGTTGTGACAGTTTATTCAACTACTCTTCAACATTCAATCACTCATCATTCTCTCCATTAATTGACCCACTTAATTCTTCAAAAACCTTGAACCCTGAACCCAGGGCTTTCATGCTGAGTTATAGCTCCAGTTCTTTTCTATTTTGAGACAGGGTTTAATAAAATCATTAAATTGCCCAGCTGGGTTCAAACTTGCTATCCTCCTGCCTCAGCCTTCCAGAGTGCTGGGATTATAGGCATGTGCCACCATGTCTGCAACTAATTTGTATATCCATTATTCCATCAATTTACCCTTCTATTCAATCATCAACTTATTCATCTTCCCATTTGTTAATTCTTTAATTATTCCATTTATTCACTCCCTATAATCTCATTCATTTGGTCCACAGAATAACCGCTCCCTCACCAGAGTACTGCCCCTTCAATGCTCACCCAATTACAGATTCAGAGGTACTGGGTCTACTTGAGCCCCTGGAAGCTCCTGATCTCATGGGAGCCTCTAATTAGGCATGTGTAACCTGCGGGCTGTGGACTGCCTGGCTTTCCTGGGCTGCACTGAGTGAAAAGGAATTGTCTTAGGACACATGAAAAAAGCCTCAGGCTAGCATGAGGAGCTTAGTGGTTCCCAGAAAGCAGGGAAGAGAAACCCTTTTGCTGCCAAGAGCTATTTGGATATTTATGACATCACTTGTGAGTCACACAAAATTATCAACTTAAAATTAGCCTCTTGTGTTTGGTAAAACATCTAATCAGCCCACCCCTAATGTGATGGCTGAAGCTGTTTCTTTGGTGAGGTGTGCGATGTTAAAAATATTGCTACTCACATGTATCCTGTCTAACCGATAATGGACATTCCTTGCTTGTCCCTCAAAATTTACATTATGACTTGCTTAATATAAACTTGTTAATATAAAAAAACCCTAGATTTATTAACTTTCAAGTCTCACTAGCAGTTGCTCAGCCAGACCAGACCATAGGATTTTAAGATAGAGTCCCGCTCTATAGTCCAGGATGGTCAACTCACTACGTAGCCCAGGCTGTCCCTGAACTCATGGAAATCCTCTTCCCCCAGGCTCCACAGTGCTGGGACAGACCAAATGATTTTATAGGCCTTATATGGCTTGTGGGTCACATGTTCCTTATCCCTGCCACAAAGGAAGGTAGGGGGAACCCAGGAGCCAGACACGAGGAGGGGTAGGATGGTTCTATGTGAGCAGCTGGAGTGGGTGTGCTGGCTAGGGCTGTCATGAAGCCAGTACCTTCTCAATGTTTTCCAGGGTACTTGTACTACTACATCTATATATTACCTATCTTTCTATCTATATTTATTTTGGTACTCGGAATTGAACTCAGGCATTTTTTTTGAGACAGGGTCTAGCTCTGTAGCTCAGGCCAGCCTTGGACTCACAGCAATCCTCCCGCCTTAGCCTCTTGAGTGCCGGAATTACAGGTGTGTGCCACCATGCCTGGCTTACATGGTGCTGGAGAATTAAACTCAGGGCCTTGTGTTTACAGGGCAAGTGCTTTAACTACTGTGTCATTCCTCCAGCCCCTGAACTCAGGTCTTTGTGCTGAGCTACACCCCCAAGCCCATTTTATTTATTTTTTATATTTAATACATTTCCCCATTTTACTGATATATATACATGCAAAATTTAAGGTTTGCAATGGAGTTGAGCATTTTGTGCACATACGCATCCTGCCAAGGACACAAGGGCTTTCCCACTCTCTTTCTGTCCCTCCCCCCACCATTTTATTTTTTGAGACAGGGTCTTGCCAGGTTGCCAAGTCGCTCAGGTTAGGTTCGAACTGTGATCCTCCTACTTCAGCTTCCCAGAGTACTGGGATCATAGGTCTGTGCCACCAGGCCCAGGCATACTTCTTCTGTTTTATACGTAAGAAAGTGAGCATTCACAGGGATAAGGGGACAGACAAGATGAACAGGTACCGAAAGGATGAGAAGTACAGGTTCTCACTGAAAAGCCATCATGTACAAGTTCTGGCTGAAAAAAATATGAATGATTCTTACTGAAAGAGCATGATCTACAAGGTCTTACTGAAAATACATGATGAACAGGTTCTGACTAGAAGCATGGCAGGGGACTGTGGGTACTTAATTCTGGATAGGAAAAGCAAAATGAAAATCTACCCATCTATCTAATACATCTACATGGTCATCTTCTGTTTCCCTTGTTCTAGAAAGGATGTTTCCCTTTCTAGAAAAGGGGTAGTATTTCTCCCTTTATAGGAAAGGCTAGAAATGGTGGCAAGACAAACTTAAATCACATCTTCATAAATGTTGATAGTGTACCTATGAAATTTAATAAAATAATATAACAGAATTCATAAAATTCAGGAAAAATATCTATAGGTATTTTTTGCCTCAGGAAAAAGAAAAAAACAGGAGGATTGATTTATTTATTGTGGTGCTAGGGATGGAACTCAGGCCTTGTGCATGCCACCTACGTGTTCTGCTACTGGCATTACACCCTAGATCAGAAGAAAATTATAAACTAAGTTTGACCAACTTCAAGTAGAATGGTGGTTTAATAACTACAGGCTTACCTCCTTAACCTCCTGCTATCCCAATCAAAAGACACTAAAAGCCTTTATTTGTCTTAGTACTGGGGATGAACCCAAGGCCTTCTCACTAAACTATAAGCCCAGCTTCCCCTCTTTTTTTTTTTTTTTTTTTTATACTGTGGATTGAGCCCAGGACCTTCACACTGAGCTACATCTCCAGGGTCTAAGTTGCAACATTGCCCAGGCTAGGATAAGACCTGTGATCCTCCTGCCTCAGCCTCCCACAGAGTTGGAATTATAGGCCTGCACCATGGGGCCAGCTTCCAGGACATTTTTTTTTTTGAGACATGGTCTTACTCTGTAGTTCAGGTGGTCCTGAACTCACTATGTAGCCCAGGCTGGCTTACAACTCTACAGGCATGTGCTACCACACTTAGCTTTTTCTGTGGTGCTGGGCAATCAAACGAAGGGCCTTGCACATGTGAGGCAAAGCACTCTAACCACTGACCAACATCCCCAGCCCTCTAATCCCCCCTTTTCTGAAAAGACCCTGGGAGTTTTTGTTTTTATTACTATGCCAGCCCCCTTTTTTTGAGACAGGGTCTCGCTCTGTAGTCCAGGCTGATCCTGAACTCACTATGTAATGCAGGCTGTTCTCAAACACATGGCAATTCTCCCGACTCAGCCTCCTGAGTGCTGAGATTATAGACAATAAGAAGCATGCCACCACGTACAGTTTATGTGTTGCTGGAGAATCAAACTCAAGGACTTGAGCTTGTTAGGCAAGAGCTTCAATTGCCGAGCTATTCCTCCAGTCTGCCAGCCCATTTATTTTTATTCATTTATTTATTTATTGAGACAGTGTCTCTTATTTATGTATTTATTTAGACAGTGTCTCACTCTGTAGCCCAGGCTGGTCCTGAACTCACTTTATAGCCCAGGCTGGCCCTGATCGAACTCAGGGCCTTGTGCTTGCAAGGGAGGTGCTTTAACTTCTGTGCCATTCCTCCAGTCCCTGCCAGCCCTTTTTAAAAATTAAATTTTGAGACAGATTCTCATTAAATTACCAAAACTGACCTGGAATTTATAATTTGCCTCAGCCTCCTGGGCTATTCATATTATACACATGCGTCATCACACACTGGCTATTCTTTTTTTTTTTTTTTTTTTTTTGGTGCTGAGGAACCAAAACCCAGGACCTCATGCATAAAGTAAGCACTTTGCAATTAAACCACACCCCCAGCCAATAAGGGAATTTTAATTAAGTATGAGGCCAAGAGTATAGTTCAATAACATAGTGCTTGCCTACCATGCAGAATGTCCTGGGTTCAAACCCCAGCACTGAGAAAAAAAAAAAAAAAACACCAATCCAGAAAGAACATGAAAGTTTTTCAGGCAAGAGACTACAAGAATCTCTGGTAAGCTGACATTAAGCTCTGGCGGTCTAGGGCCCTCTCTGCTGAGGAAGTAGGCAGGCACCCAAGATAACCTTGAGCTTCTCTTCAGGAGAAATCAAGCCTAGATCCAGATCGATGCACAAAAAATCAATTCTAAATAGCCATTTCACTAAGTGACCAACTCACCAAATTTACTTGTTTTATTAATTAATCTATTTTTTAAAGACAGGGTCTCATTCTATAGTCCAGATTGTATAGCCCAGGCTGGCCTCAAACTCATGGCAAATCTCCTGCCTCAGTCTTCCGAGTGCTGGGATTACAGCTGTGTGACACCATATACTCTGTTATGTGGTATTAGGGAAATGAAGCTGGGGCCTTGCACTTGCTAGGCAAATGCTCTAACTGCTGTGCCATTCCTCCAGCCTTATTTATTTATTTATTTATTTAGGTACTGGGGATTCAACCCAAGGCCACCTGGGTCAAATTTTGTTTTTTATGTCTACCTGGCTTTAATTTATGCTTCACTTGTTTCCATAATAGCACTTAAGGACGGCCCCATTTGTCTCTGCTACTGGAGTCAAGGAACTGAGAGATGAGGAATTGGGAAGTCAAAAGGCATGGGCAGGTGGGGAGAATAGTACAGCAGTTAGATCACTTGCCTAGCAAGCACAGGCCCCAGGTTTGATTCCCTAGTATCATGTAAGATGGGCATGATGGTGCACACCAGTAATCCCAGCACTTAGGAGGCTGAAGCAGGAGGATTGCCTTGAGTTCAAGGCCAGCTTGGGCTACATAATGAGCTCAGGACCAGCCTGGACAAGACAGTGAGAGCCTTTCTCAAGAAAAAAAAAAAACCATGGGCAGATATTTGAAGAAAACCAACACTACGAAAGAGAAAGACCAAGGGAAAACCAGTTCAAAATGAAGAAACATAATTCAGAGAACAGAAGTAAATGAAGTACGTCTAGTTAATATTCTATAAAACAAGATCAGAAATGAAAAGGCATAGAAACAGAGAAGAAGAAAGTGCTTGTAGAGATTAAAAGAATGTCTGAATACAAAATTCAACAGTGGATTAAAGATATAGTTGAAGAAATCTCCCAGGACACAGAGTAAAATGAAAAAGAGCCAGGGACTGGAGGAATAGCAGAGTGGTTAAAGTGCTTGCCTAGCAAGCATAAGGCCCTGGGTTTGATTCCCCAGCATGACATAAGCTGGGTTTGGTAGCACACACTTGTTATCCTAGCACTCTGGAAAGCTGAGGCAGAAGGGCAGCAAGTTCAAGCCTAGCCTGAGTGACACTGTAAGACCCTGTTCTCAAAATCAAAATGAAAAATGGGCTGAAGATGTAGCTCAGTGAGAAGGTCTTGGGCTTGATCACCAGTACTATATAAAAAAATGAAATTTAGGGCTGGAGGAATGGCACAGCGGTTAAAGCACTTGCCATGCAAGTGCAAGTCCCTGAGCTCATTTCCCCAGCACCACTGTGGGGGCGTATGCCTGTAATGTCAGCACTAGGGAGGATGAGACAGGCAGACTGTCCCAAGTCCAGGGCCAGTATGGACTATATAGTGAGTTCAGGACTAGCCTAGGCTATAGAGCAAGACCCTGCCCCACCCCCAAAAAATGAATATTATCTTACAGATGTACTAAGAGAGGTACCAAATTATATACTCATAGGATTATTCACAGTAGAATTACCTAAAAGAGCAAAAACTTGGAAGTATCATAGATGTCTCAGGGTTAAATGTCCAGAGGTGCAGACATGCAATGGATTACACCACACCCTTTACAAGAAATGAGATGCTTTTAGTCACACTAATATGGAGAAGTGTGTCTAGCATGCTGTTGCATGAAAACAGCAAGAACATGTGGAGAATTATTCCATTAGGCATTATGCTATTAACAATAACAACAAATTGTTAGGCTAGGGGCGTAGCTCAGTAGTTAAAGCACTTGCTTAGCAAGTGCAAGGCCCTGGGTTCAATTCCCTAGCACCATATAAGTTGGGTATGGTGGCACACTCCTGTACCCCAGTACTCTCAATAAGCCGAGGTAGGAGGATTATCATGTGTCCAAGGCCAGCCTGGGCTACACAGAAAGTTCAGGGTCAGCCTAGACTACAGAGTAAGACCCTGTCTCAAAAAAAAGAAGGCATAGTATACATCTATAGAAATATAACTGTAAAGATATAACACAAACTCAAGAGTTACTTTTGGGTTGATAGGAATTATAGGAGACTCTGGTTTAGATATTTCTGTATTATTTATTTATTTATTTTATGCTGCAGATTGAACCTAGGGTCTCATATATGCTAAGCATACGCTCTATCACTGAACTAAACTCCCAGCCCCACGTACATTCCTATTTTTTTTCTTTGTAGTCCTGGTAATTGAACCCAGGGCCTTCACACTGAGCTACACCTCCAGATCTTTTGCTTATTTGAGATAGGGTCTCACTAAGTTGCCTAGACTGGCTCAAACCTATAATCCTCCTGCCTCAGCTCCCAGAGTGCTACAATCACAGGCATGTACCACCAAGCCCAACTCTAACCTCTATTTTTTTTTTTTGGTGGTTCTGGGAATTGAAACCAGGGCCTCATGCATGCTAGGGAGCACTCTACCAATGAGCCAGACTCCCAAGCCCCTATCTAACTTTCTAGACAAATATTTTGTACTATTGTTATAATTTTTAAAAACTGTAATTTTGAGCTTCACTCCAGCTTAAAGAAAAACTGGTGTACAAAAATCTCTAAATATTTGTGAGTCAAGAGCTGGGGGCATAGCTCGGTGGTTAAAGCCTTATGCTAGCAAGCATAAGGCCTTGGGTTCAATCCCCAGCCTCACATAAACTAGGCATGGTGGTGCACGCCTATATCCCAGCACTTGGGAGGCTGAAGCAGGAGGACTGCCATAAGGTTGAAGCCAGCCTGGGCTACACAGTGAGTTCAAGACTAGCCTGGGCTATAGAGCTCGACCCTGTCTCAAAAAATATATAAATATTTGTGAGTCAAATCTCACCTCTCTCACTTCTCTATGTGATCTTTTAATCTGTAATGCCCAGTCCCCTCCTTCTGTAAAATGGAAAACCAACAGTCCTTGCCAGTGAAATGAGAAGACAGCAGACACTCAAGGAATAGCATATATCATGGTCCTGGGAGGGTCCAATGAATGTGAATATCTTTTCCTCTCAGCCCTTCTGGCTGAGGATAGCCAGGAGTCTAGCATCTAGGACAGGACTTGAGGTATACCTGGGGTCCTGGTCAAAGGTGAACTGTGTTCCTTGACCATGATGAACATCCCAATCCACAATAAGTACCCTGTAAGAAATGGGGAGATGTTCTGTGAAGGAGATTAAGAAAAATCTGGAGGAAGAACTCAGACCATGGCACCTGACTCCATCCCCGCCCCCAACCCACTCGCCCTCTGCTGCTGACCTCTGAATATGATGCTTCCTTTGAGCATAGCGAGCAGCCACAGCCACATGGTTGAACATACAATACCCATCCATAAGACTGTGCTGGGCATGGTGTCCAGGAGGCCTGGACAGAACAGAAAGGGACACAAATGGGGGAGGGGTCCCTCCCCTGCAGAGATGGACTCTCCCTTGCTCTGTAATCATGGACCTTGTAATCATGGACCACCAATTCTTCCAATGCTACAAATATGTTAGGACATGACCACCACTGCTCCTCCCTTAGGTCTACAGCTTTCTCTCAAGATTTGAAAAAGAAATGTTCACTGAAGTTATCCATGCACATGTTCTTATACCCAGTTATTCTCCTGTAGAGACTTTGCCCACAACTTGTATAAAGGTCGAAACAATATGTTTATAAATGTACCACATTATTTGCTGTGGCATTTGCTTGAAACAGCGAATGGTTGGGGTAAACACAGATGCCCACTAGTTGGGCAGCAGTTAACTTGGTGTACTTCTACAGTAACATCTACCAAGGTCTAAGCTCATACTGTTATAGGAAGCGTTCTAAGATTAAATGAAAAATGTATGGTCTGGGAAGGGTGTATGTCAAGTGCTTACTATCTCAGGTGGTTAAAAAAGGAGGAGGACAAGGACTCTATCTTCTTCTTTTTTTTCATTTTTGAGACAGGGCCTTGCCCTGTGGCCCAGGCTGGTCCTGAGCTCACTATGTAGCACAGGCTGGCCTTGGACCCAAGGATTAAAGGAGTGCAAAACTCTATCTTCTGCATTTCATCAATTCTGGGAAGCCAAGTATAGTAAGATATTCCAAGATTTTACATACCAAAAATAAAATAGAAAATGTTCCCAATTAAATTTTCAGACATCACTGCCCATTAGATGCATCTGAATTTCCAGATGTTACAGATATGAAAATATATACCTTAGAACTAATAGAATATGATACTTAATCCCTAAATAAGACTCTGTGGGAAGACCTAGGAGTCACTCATTATAGTAACTTATCTCCAATGAGATCATGACAAGGATGGGAGACAGTACCTCTTCTGTGCCTTCTGCTTTTCAAACTATATGAAAATAGTACCCAGGCAAATGCAGTTTACATTTGAGGGAATTACTTTGTAAAAATGGAAGAAGCCAAATGTGGGAGGGTCCTACCTGATGATGGCCATTCCATTCCGTATCTCAGTCCCCAGGACCGCATCCACCAGTCTGAGGACAGAACCTGTGGCTAGACAGGCACATGTGTATGAATTCTGCAGACAGTGAGGAATCAGAGAGAGAATGAGAAAGAGAACAGTCCTATCTGCTTGGCTGCTTCCCCAGGGTGGGATGGGAACAGTGATGGAGAACCCCAGGATTGTCACCACTCTTTGACTGTATAGTTCTCATCCATACCGGATGCAGATAAACTGAATCATAGGTATCTGCTAGTATGCGGAGCTCTCTCTCATTCATATACTGGGTTGTCTCCATCAGATCAATGAATTCCAGGCTGGGGACATAGATGAGAGATGGCATTCAGGGTCCTGCTCCCTCCCTAGCCAAGCCTTCTAATATACCAAGTTGTCTGGTCAAATCAGGTTTCCCCAACATTCATCCTGAGGGAACAATTGGGACATAGGACACATTCCCTATTTCTTCCCCCTGCCCATCTCATTTCCAGTAATATCCTTTGCTCCTCTGCTCTAACCACCCCAAATCCTACCTACAGATTTTCCAGCTATCTGTTCCTCTCCTCAGCCTTCCCCTTGATCATACTCCTCTTTTCTCTGCCACGCTAGATTCCTAAGCCACACGTACTAGGCCACTTACACCCTGGGTTCCTGCAACTCCCTGGGAACCCCTGATCACTCTGCCCACACATCTATTATCTGTTTACCCAACCACATTTTAACAATGGCTCAGCATGAGGTGATGATATGTCAGGCCCACATCTAAGCACCTGACACATATAAAGCCCTCCTGAGGAACTTATTTCACTAGCCCCTGTATTCAGATGATGGCACATTCAGAAAGGCTCAGCGATTTGTTCAAGGATGGTCTGAGTTCTAAAGCATTCAGCCTATCCTGGTCCAGGGTAGCCTCCTCCCCAGTCCTACCAGGCTCCCAAGCCTTCACCTGTGAACCAACACCAGCTCCTGCTTCTCAGCAAACCGGGCCTGAAGAAACATGAAGAATAATGGGTTAAAGTACAGGATGTGCCCAGGTCCTGCCAGCTCCCCACCCTCTTCCAACAGTGTCAGGTGGGGAAACTCACCTGAAAAGATACACATCGATCCAAAAGGCCCTCCTGGATCAGCTGCTCCTTGATGGCATGGAGCCGTTCAGGGCCTTCAGGGAAGCTGAAGAGATGAAGACATAGTCTCCCTCTCTCTTTCTGTCTCTCCCTCCCCCACCCCAGGGACACTAAAGAATAGTGTGTCTGCTCTTGCCACATCTCCCTATCCCTCCCTAAGGTACTTACCCTACACCAGTGGCATTCCTGTTTTCTGCTACCTCCAGAGTTTGACCCTCTCCTTCCCACTACCATTGCTGCTACCATAACCTTCAGCTACTCAAAACCCTCTCCTGGTTCCCATCCTAGTCCAAGTAAAAGCCAAAGTCTATGCCCAGAAGGCCCTAAACAAAACAACCCCTCATCATCTTTCTGACCTTATCTCCTGTTGATTCCTCCTCCTGCAGCTTGCTTTACCTGCACTAGTGTCCTTGGCTCTCAACTAAGCCATGTAACCTTTAGTCAGGCCTGGTGGGACTGTGTTCCAACTGTCCTTCATAGAGGGCTAAGAGGATCCTATTCTCCTAGATGGTTCCATGGCTCACTCTTACTTCATTTTTATTTTTAATTATTTTTTGAAGCAGTGTCTCACTCTATATTCCAAGCTTGTCCTGAACTCACTCTGTAGCCCAGGCTGTCCTCAAACACATAGCAATTCTCCTGTCTCAGCCTCCCAAATACTGGGATTACAGGCATGCACCACCACACCCAGTGTATGTGGCACTGAGGAACTGAACCCAGAGCCTTAAGCGTGCAAGGCGAGAGCTTAACTGCTGAGCTATTCCTCCAGCTCCACCTCACATCCTTTTGAGCCCCACTCAAATGTTGGTGAGGCCTTCTCTGACTGTCCTATTTAAAATAAAAGCATAAAAGTGCCTACCAAATGCCCTTTTATGCTACTCTTCCTCTTTAGTGCTTTCTCTACAGCAGTTTTCTCCAATCCACTGCATCATCCTCTTCTTGTTCATCTGTCTACTTCTATCTTCCCCTTTCCCAGAAGGCAGGGGTTTTTGTCTTGTTTTGGTTATTGTGCTCCTGGCTCCTCCAGATAATAAATATGCATTCCACAAGTGGGATCTTTTGCCCTCATGAGTTAGTCTTTGGTCAGGATAAGGGAGAGAACAACTAAATCAGTAAATACAGACGCGTAATAATTAACAATGGCAGGGGCTAGGAAAATGTCAAAGACCAGGTGTGGAGGAAGGGTACTGGCCAGACAAACTCTCTCTGTCAGTCTCCTTGAGATATGAAAGTTGGCAAATGGATCAGCCAAGGGTAAAGACCTGAGGCCAGAGGGTGCCTGGCAGGCTGGCAGAATAGCAAAAAGACTGGTGTGGGTGAAGTGAAACAAAGGAGGCAAAGTGTTGGCTGATGAGGTCACGAAGGAGATGTGGAGCTAGACCACATATAACCTTAGAGGCCAGGATAAAGAATTTGGACTTTATCTTGAGAGCAATGTTTTGCCCTTGAAGCATTTTAATAAAAAGAACATCATCTCATACATATATTTTAGGTTGCTGTGTGGAGGCTAGAAGTAGGGTATCAGTAAGGAGAGATCAGATACTTGGATATATTTTGAACAGAACCAAAAAGTAAACTGCTTCTTTTTAAAAGTAGAGTGGACTAGGGTTGTAATCCTTCTGTTTCAGCACAAACATCCTTTTCCTGTGAACCCTGGTAGTATCTCCCTCCACCCATTTTTGAGTTAGTTGGCATTTTTACCCAGTGCATTGAGATACATCCCCAGCCCTCTTCTTTTTTAATTTTAAGACAGTGTCTCCTCTGTAATCCAGCCTGGTCCTGAACTCACACTGGCATCAAACACACAGCAATCCTTCTGCCTTAGCCTCCCAAGTGCTAGGATTACAGTTGTGCACCACCATGCCCAGCTTTTCAGCTTTCTAATTGATTTTTCATTTTGAGACAGGGTCTCACCCATCATACTTAGTGAAATGAATCAGACACAAAAGGTTAAATATCACCGTTTCTCTAAAATGAGAAAATCAAATGATAAAACTATAAAAGAACTAAAAGAGACATGGAAGAAAGTAGAAACATAAGAGTCCAGGGAGAAGGCAAGGAGATGTAGGGAGGTAGGAAGGGAGAAGTAGAAATGAGACGAGACACGGCATGTAGATGTACCAGATTCTCAAGCTGAATGTTATGTATTGCAAATACATACTAATATAAAAATAACTTTGGCAAAAAAAGAGACAGGGTCAAACTAAGTCTCTAAGTTGTCCAGGCTGGGCTAGAACTTGTGATCCTCCTGCCTCAGCCTTTTAGAGTGCTGACACTATAGGCCTATGCCACTGGGCCCAGCTAGGATCCCCTATTAAACACTTACCAATCCAATAGTCTTCTGTCTTCACTAAACATCTCATACTGCTGTTGGTTGTTTAATGATCTGCTTTTCTACTTACCAGTCAGCTCCCCAAGAAGACACCCTGTATAGTTTGACCTGTTTATATCACCAACTCCCAGCACACAAGCGGCACTCAATAAGTGAGCTGGTGAAATGAGAAGAACGCTTTCAAGCACGACTCCCACCTTCCTAAATCACTTACTTCCAGTCTCCACTAGGTTTTGGAAAGCATCCAGTGGGGAGGGGTGTTCTGAGTGTATTTTCATAGTTTGGGAACAGTCTGGAGGACTAAGCCTCACCTGTCATCCCAGAGGCAGTGGAATTCATTTAGCTGCTCATCAAACACCAACCCAGTGCCAACAGGTACCTTGGCCTCAGGGTCCAGATCCTACAGGGGGAGAAAAAAAAGACACAGATCCATTCAAGGCCCAAGTCAGAGGAAGTATACCTACTGTCTAGGTTGGGGAACCTCTGGGCTTTGACTGTCACAGGAGGCCAAATTGGGGCCAGGCCCCTCTCACCAACTCTTGAATTCCAATGATTAAGTCTTCTTCCGATGCTTGGCTAAGTTTCTTCATTTTGCCCTTCTTCTTCACCTCTGCTAAATTAGGGCTTGCACGGGTTGCAGCACCTTTCTTAGAACTTCGCTTCTGCCAAATCAGAGGGAGGACAGAGTCCAGTACATAGTTAGTTTGTTCTCCCTTCCCATCATCAGGGCGGGTCTAGGGCCTCACCGATGGGATGTTGGCAACGTGAGGGGGCGACTGGGGGTTGTGTCTACCCCTTCGCTGCCTGCTGGTGGTGGGATCCTGGGCGGTGGAGCTCATGGTTGGCGAGCTGTCGCCCCTGATGCGGCTCTGAAAGCGGGTGGAATTGGCTGAGGGGGCTGAAGTGCCCAGAAGACCCTACATCTCAGGCCCTTTCCAGGCTCCGCCCCTGCGCTAGACTCCATCCCTTAAACTACTAATCCGCACAGTCTTGTAAGACCCGCCTCTCGCAGGGCCCTCTCAGTCCCCTGAGGTTTCTATTCCATTCAACTGGGCTTCGCTTCTTTACAAGATTCTCTTATCCTTGTCTTCACCTTTCAGTGACCAATTAATCCTCCCGCCACCCAGACTCAGTCCATCTTAGGGCCTGTCCCTTCCAGAAAAGCACCGCCCTACCACTCTCCTAAGCCGCATTCTCCCTTTCATTCCTTAGCCTCTCCCAGACCGCATCCCTTCATAAACCTGCCCTTTCCGGCCTATCTTCCAAGATAATCACCCACCCTCTCAGACAGATTCAATCCCCCATTTCCCGCCTCAATTCCACCTTTAACGAATCACTTAACCCCACTCCTTATTGGGCCGGACCGGTACCTTCCACTCCACCAGAGCTAGCCCCCTAACGTTTCAACAAGACCCGTTCCTCAGGGGACTACCCTTTTCCTTCCACCAGGCCACACCCACTGCCCAGACCGGATCCCTAACGTTTTCTTTGGTGCCCTCAGCCAGTCCTGAGCCGCCTCCCGCCAGCCTCCGCCCCCTTCCCGCCCCCGCCGTCCGCGCCAGCCAATCCTCCCGGCTCTGCTCACTGGACGCCGTCTCTTTCTCAAACTCCGCCTTTGGCTCGCGCCGCCAATTTCCCGGCGACCTGTCGGGCCGCGGGTTAGGGACGCCCACTTTTCCCTCTTTTCCATTTGGCTGGGTCTCTTTACTGCCCGCCCCGATCCCGCCCACATCGCCAACTGTCGCCGACTGTCCCTCGCACCGGCCACCCGTCTCGTGACCTCAAAATATAAAAGGCCGTGCGTCAGTGAGCGCCGGCGTAAAGTGTGCGTCCTCGGTTCGAGGCTTCCCGCGGCTAGTGCCGCTGTCATCATGACTGTCGGAGCTACAGTCCCTTCATCCCTGCCCAGGCACCTTAGAAGCTCTCTAGACCCACGCCAACTGTGCAGTGAAGTGACTCCAGAGCAAGCAAGAAAGCGATGGCGTTAGGAAGGGGCGGCTTCTTTCCTCCCTGGGGTTCCTACGCCGCGCATAGTGATGACGTAGGCGCGGCGGGCTGGTACCTGGGCCCAGAACGAATTTGAACCCAGAACTATGGGCGGTGGGTGGCGCAAACGGGATCAAGATGATAAATATCATGAGTTTTTGTTCTGTTTTCTTTTTCTTTTTTCCTTTCCCGGTACTGGGGATTAAACCCTGTGTCTTCGTACTGAACTACATCCCTCAGGTCATTTTTTATTTTTGATTTTGTGACAGGATCTCATTAATTCTTTAGATTGCCTAGACTGGGCTCAAACTTGAGATCCTCAGGGGTCAGCTTCACAGAGTGTTCAGGTTGCAGCCTGGACCAGCTGAGAATTTTCTGAGTTAATATTCACTAAAGTGTGCAGAAGGAGACCCCGTCTCAAAAAATATTCACTAAAAGGCAACCTATATTTGCGGGTCCTCCTCCTGACTAGCAGAAGCTTTACTCTTGTTCTTTCCTCTTCTATATTTTTCCCAATAAAGTGTTCTCTTCATAAAGAAATATATTCACTAGGGTGGTCCAAAGAAAGCACTCACCAAATGTTGACTATTATCCATGAAAATAGGTGGTGTGGAAGTAGTCTTAGCAGGGCAAGTAGTGGCAATGTTAGCAAGTTTTTTTTTTAATTTAGTTTTTAGTTTTTATTTATCTTTTGAGATAAGAGTCTAACTCTATAGTCCAGGCTGGTCTGAACTCTCTATAGAGCCCAGGCTGGCCTTGAACTCATGGTAGTCCTCCTACTTCAGCCTCTCAAGTGTTGAGATTATTACTGATGTGTACATCTATGCCCAGCTAATATTTACAGTAGTGCTGGGGAATCGAACTGAGGGCTTTGTGCATGCTGTGCACGTGTTTTAATGACTGAGCTATACCCCCCAGCCCTTAGCAAGTATTAAGTGACAGGCATTGTTGAAAATTGCAGTTCTGTGAGGTAGTTCCCATTATTAATGCTGCTTTGCAAATGAGACTTAGCCAAAGTGACTTTGAAAAAATTATAAACAACTCTGCTTAGTTTTCTCATCTGGAAAACTGATGATAATATGCCAGTATCTCCCGTCTCATGTCTGGGCCAGGATGGATTTGAGAAGGGAATTTCTTCTGGGTGGCAGCTCTCCCTAACTGCTCCGTCCACCAGGAAACCTGTTTTCAAGTGGTTGTAGAAGCAAGTGTGTGTCCGGGTAGGGAGTTGTTCCTGTGCCCACACCTTCTTTCTCCAGCCCTGTGTCTAAATATCAGCCCTGCAGGAGGCCACATTGTCCTCCTAATCTCCCTCTCTCATCCTCCACCATTTCCTACCCGGCTGTAGGCTGGGGACAGAGAGATAAGCAGCCTGGAGTTCAGCATCGCTGACCAACAAGAGGAATGACAGCACCACCACCCAGTAGGCAGGCTTTCTGAAACACCCGTTCCAGCCTCTTCCCACCTGAACATGACCTTTGTCTTAGTGTAGGAGGGTCATAGACCCAACACCTTTCTACAAATATCAACACATACAATGACACACAATGAAGAACATTTTGGAGCTTTAATGCCTACAGAGTAATAGACTAAGAAGTCAAGGCTCATTTTCCTATTCAGTCAAAGAAGTTCCTGGAGAAGCAGGGTCAGCCAGTGCTATGAAGGGCAAAGTAGTAAGCAGTGAGTCTTTGCAGGCCATATGTATTCTCCGTAGCACATTCTTTTTCTTTTTTCTAAGATAAGTTTTCACTGTGTCACCCAGACTGGCCTTGAGTTCCTGGGCTTGAGCAATCCTACCTCGTCCTCCTGAGGACACAGACTGGGACCATAGTTCAGTGGTAGAACACTAGCATGTGCATGGCCCTGGGTACCATCTTCAGCACAGAGACAAAAACCACTCCTGGTGGTGGTATATGTCAGTAAATTCAGTACTCTGGAAAACTAAGGCAGGAGGATCACAAGTTTGAGCCCAGCCTGGGTAACTTAGTAACTTAGCAATATACTGTCCCAAAATTAAAAAGTAAAGGACAGGCCTAGGAGTATAGCTCAGTGGTTAAACAGCTTGCCTAGCAAGTAGAAGGCCTGGGTTCAATTCCCCAGCACCACATAAGCTGGACTGGGTAATGCATGCCCATAATCCCAGCACTTGGGAGGTTGAGGCAGGTGCCGTGAGTTCAAGGCCAGCCTGAGCTCCAAAATAAGCTCAGGACTAGCCTGGGCTACAGAGCTAAGACCCTACCTCAAAGAAGAGGGAGTAGGTGATAAAGGAATAGAACAGCAGTTAGAACACTTACCCAGCAGGCACAGGCCCTGGGTTTGATTCCCCAGCACCACATAAATCAGGCATGATGGTGCACACCCGTAATCCCAGCACTTGGGAGGCTGAGGCAGGAGGGTTCCTGTGAGTTTGAGGATAATCTGGGCTACATAGTGAGTTCAGGAACATATTAGACTGCAGAGCAACCCTGACTCAAAAAAAAAAAAAAAAGGGTTGGTTTAATGCGAGTGCAGGGTATGTAAGATGCTTCCTAGAAGACAGGGCACGGCCCAGCCTGAGGACAGACCTGTTTGTGCCAGGAGTGATGCAGGGATTTCTTTACAATGTACATTTACAGGGGCTGGAGTAATAACACAGCAGTTAGAGTGCTTGCCTAGCAAGCCCGTGGCCTTGATTTTGATTCCCTAGCACCACATAAGCTGGGAGTATTGGCACACACCTGTAATCCCAGCACTGGAGGCTGAGGTCATGAGTTGGAGGCCAACCTTGGGCTACATAGTGAGCTCAGGACCAGCCCGAATGACGGAGTGAGACCCTGTCTCAAAAAACAAAACCAAATGATAAAAACCCAAACAAACAAACTAATACGCATTTAGAGGTTCCTAACTGAGCTAAGCAGAGGTGGTTCCATACCTGAGGAGGCTAGGGGAGCCTCATCTACAAGGTAGAGACTGCTGTTCCTGCTTAGGATCAGATGATTTCTCTGTTCGTTAGAGAAAGGGTTCCTTTAGAGTTCCAGAGCCAGACTCTTGTCCCAGGCTAAGGGCAGCTATTTTCATGTGGAATGGGGCCAGGAGCCTTGAGCAAGGTAGGACTAGCACCTATTTAGCACCAGTTCTGAGTGGAGTTGCTGATAAAGATGAGGACAGGAAAGCTGGGCTGGTGGCGCACGCCTGTAAACCCAGCACTTGGGAGGCCGAGGCAGATGGATTGTCCTGAGTCCAAGGCCAGCCTGGGCTACACAGTCAGTTTAAGACCAGCCTGGGCTATGGAGCAAGACTCTGTCTCAAAAAAAAAAAAAAAAAGAAAGAAAGAAAGAAAGAAAAAGAAAGAGAGAGAAAGAACAGAGAGCCTGCTTGAGCAACTTAGCAAGGCCCTGTGTCTCAGATTTTTAAAAAGCTGAGGATATAGCTCATTGCTAGAGCACTGGCCTTAACATGTTGAAGGCCCTAGACTCTATCCCCAGCACTTAGAGAAAAAAAATCCAGGGGATGCCCCAGAGTGTGAATGCTGAGCTGCTGTGGGTGATCAGACAGGTGCCTTTTACAGTGCCAGAACCTTTCTGAAGACATTGGGTACATTCATGTTGGCATGGTTGTAGACAACCATAGCCTTTCTGAACAGTCCCTGAAAGGAGCATGGACTACTGTGATTCTGCAGCAAACTACTCATTCGCATTGGTATGGCATCTAGCTAGTAGGCTGTTGCTCTTTGGAGGATGTCTCCTTATCTAAATATGCTCTGGAGGGAGGCCATAGAAAAGGAGGTCAAACAAATGGAAATAACGCTCACTTGTGGAGGTGGGGTGTCACCCTATCCAAAATCTACTTCCTTAATTTTGGTTGGGAAAAGGTACTCATCATTTCTAAACTTCATTTTATATATATTTTTTGAGGCAGGGTCTCACTCTGAGGCCTGGGCTGGTTCTTTTTTTTGGGAGGGGGTGGCGCAGGGTCTTGCTATGTAGTCCAGCTGGTTCTTTTTTGTTTGTTTGTTTTTGAGACAGGGTCTTGCTCTGCCGCCCAGGCTGGTCCTAATCTCACTGTGCAGCCCAGGCTGACCTTGGACTCACAGCAATCCTTCCATCTCAAGCCTCGTGAGTGCTGGGATTACAGGCATGTCCAACCATGCCTGGTTTATGTGGTGCTGGGGAATTGAACCTAAGGCCTTGTACATGCCAAGCAAGCCCTCTAACCTCTGAGCTATGCTCTCAGCCCTTGGGATGATTCTGAACTCACTGTAGCTTAGACTGGCCTCAAATACATGGCAGTCCTCCTGTTTCAGCCTTCCAAGTCCCAGAATTACAGGTGTGCATCACCACACCACATCGCATATGTGCGTATAACATATATATTTATTAAACTAAAGTCAATAAATCCTCCCATCTTGTCTCCTGACCCACTGTGAGCCCTCAGGAAATGGTACCACTTGCCATGAGAGAGAGATTGAGATGGGCTGTCAAGACCACCTGCCTTAGAGAACTGTTGTGAGTTTGAGGCCAGCAATTAGGCCAAATAGTGAGTTCAGAACCAGCCTGAATACAGACTGAGAGCCTGTCTCAAGAAAAAAACAAAAGACTGCCTGCTTTGGTCCCTTGTGTGGCCCTTGTGTGACATTGGTGAGCCACTTTACCTTTCCGGTTTCTGCCTTAGGGTGTCACCAACTCAGAGTATGCTTCTATGCGGTTGTTACAGTGAAAGACAGATTTCACTGTGAGGGGTGGTTCACCCAGGTGAGTAGAATTACCGGAGAGGGAGTTGGCATCGTTGAAATGTGTGAACTCACCACCTAGGGGTCTACATATCACCTCCGGAAGCTGTTTTGTCCTCCTGATCCCCTCCCCGCCCAATCATTCTTTTTCATTTTCCAGGGCTGCAGGCTGAGCTGGGCCAAGAGTGGTAAGAAATGACTGACAGGAGAATGCAGGGACTGTCCTGCTCCAGATCTACTTTTCTGACCTTGCAGCTATTGTTGCAGCCCCACACGTCTCCCTTTTCCTTTCCTGAATTCTGAGGCTCTCTAATTTATATCTGCACATATTGATACCACCACAAAGAATGTATGCAGATCTACTCACATTGTCCACCACTCAGAGACACTATGACAAGGCATTTGCCACACAGGACGCACACATATACATACCCACACACATGCAGGAATCTGGCAGGGAAGGGAAATATTGCTGTCCCCAGATCCCCAAAGATGTTAGGACCCATATTCCCTCAGAGTCACATTGTTCTACCTCCACACACCATCATGCACAATTCTTGGTCACCATCCCAAAGAATGTGCCATCACACTATCTCAAAGATCACCCAGAGTCAGGGTGTGTACTAGGGCAGCATGACTACATTCTTCCTTATCACTTTCTCTTTTGTTTTTTGGTGGTGCTGGGGATCAAATCCAGGGCCTTCACACTGAGCTACCTCCTCCAGCCCCTTTTTATTGTTGATTTTGAGACAGGGTCTAGCTAAATTGCTGCATTGCCCAGACTGGGCTCAAACTTGCAGTCCTCCTGCCTCAGCCTCCCAGAGTTCTGGGATCACAAGCCAGCACTACTGGGCCTGGCTGTCATCTGCTGTTATACACACACTTCCGTATGTTGTCATCAGGCTACCTGGTATCACACTACTTTTCCCCTCACAGGTAGCTAGTCATACATTGTCTTCCCATGACATATGGAACCACTTGGATGCTGTGCAGACTTCTCACATACCCTGTTGCATTTGCACATCATAACTTACAGTGATGAAGTATTGTACATGCTATCTCACATCACATTATCATATATTGTAGCCAGATGCTGTCAGAGAACCACACACATGCACACGCAACCTAACACTGCCATTTATTTAGTCCACACAGACCTACACCTGCAACTTCAAGACTTCAGTGATTTTATTTTACAAAAAAAAAAAAAAAAAAAAAAAAAAAAGCTTTGACTGTCCAGGCCAAAGGGTCTCTCAGGCCCAGAATTCTGGGTTGACTGCTGGCTCTAGGAGGCCACCACCCCTGTCCCCTGAGGCCCTCAGGAGCTGAGTGGTGCCACCACAGTGGTGCTGGTGGTGGGAGGCATGGGACCTGTAGGAAAGGAGCCTGTGGGTGAGCTTAGCATGGGGCCTGGGAAAGGCATGAGGTGGCTAACAGGCCCTGACAGCACCACTGGGCCCAGGCCTTGGTAGAGATGGGCAGTACCTGGGGGGCCCAGTGTCAAGCTTGAGGCTATCTCCCCACAATTCCCACTACTACTGCCACCAGCCACCACCATGAAGCCACCAGGCGGTCCTTCAGCTGTTCCTGCTCCTCCTAGACTAGATCCCCGCTTCTTTTTCCCTTTTCCAGATGCCTTGCGGTTCCGAGTCTGAATACCATCCTTCCGCATGGTCAGTGGACGGTTCACCTGCCAACAAGGGGTTCACAGGGGTTTCCCAGCTCCAGTTTTTTGTCTCTTTGAGCCAGGGACAGCCTCTCCACCCACTTCTCGAGGAGTAGGGAATTTGTTCAAGGACTAGGGCAGCATGATCTACCCTCTACCCTGCCAGATGGGAAAGATATCACTCTAAGGAATCAGGTGGTGAGGCCCCCAGCATGGGAAAGCCTTCAAGGCTAATAGGGGTTACCCAAGCCCTGGGGCAGAAGGGCACAGCTAGTGGATGGCTGGAGGTGGGGAAGATGAGACAGATGAGATGGAGGACAAATGAGGGAATGGGAAGGAGGAAGGAGATGGAGGGTGAGCACAGAGGAGGGAACAGAGAAGGATAATGGAAGAAAGGAGAGGCTAAGAAAAGAAAGAACAAGAGGAAGGACAAAAGGAAGCAAAAGGTGAGGAAGGACATAAAGAGGGAAGGCAGAGGAAGAAGGAAGAGAATGTGACTTTCTGAGGGACAGAGCAAGTTCAGAGTAGAAACAGGACTTAGGAAAGGAAGCATGGTGTGATGATAGGAAAGCAGAGGCTCTGGGTGGCAGAGTGTCACCTGGTGTAGCTTGTAGTAAAGGCCACAGGCATTGCACACAGGGTCTCCACTGGCATTTCTGCGCCACAGTGTTGTGGTGGTCGTCTGGCAGTTGGTGCACTGAGTTCCTGCCCGTTTGCTGACAATCTGGGAGAAGACAAGATGCGAGGTGAGGCCCCTGGAGAGGTGGAAGTGGGGCTCAGGTTGAAGGCAAGAGTTTCTACCCAGGATAGAGTTTTTTGTTTTATATTCTATGGAGAATTACATCAGTGGTTCTCAACTTTGGCCACATATTAGAATCACTTAGGGAATATTTTTCAAGGCAGGCCCTTGCTCTATAATCCAGGCTGGTCTTGAACTCTGTAGTCCAGGCTGGCTTTGAACTCACAGCAATCCTCTTGCCTCAGCCTCCCAAGTGCTGGGATTACGGGCCTGTGCCACCACGCCTAGTTTACATGGTGCTGGGGAATCAAGCCCAGGGCCTTATGCTTGCTAGGCAAGCACTTTAACTGCTGAGCTACTCCCTCAGCTCCTCACTTAGGGAATTAAAAAAAAAAAAGTCCTAGGGCTGGGAGTGAGGCTTAGTGGTAGAACAGTTGTCTAGTATGTATGAGGCCCTGGATTCCATCCCAGAACTGCCAAAATAAATAAAGTTCATGGCTTGGGATGGGTTGGAAATTGTTTCCCATGTAGGATCTGACCAGGGTTTCCAAGCAATATTAGAGGTTCTTCTCATACTTTTCTTTTCTTTTCTTTTTTTTTTTTGAGACAGAGTCTTGCTCTGTAGTCCTGGTTGGTCCTGAAGTCACTATGTAACCCAGGATGGCCTTGAACTCATGGCAATCCTCTTGCCTCAGCCTCCCAATGGCTGGGATTACAGGAGTGTGCCACTCTGCTCATTTTATGTGGCTCTGGGGAATTGAACTCAGAGCCTTGCACTTGCTAGGCAAGCACTGTAACCACTGTGTTATTCCTCAAGCCCTCCCTTTTTTTTCGAGACAGGGTCTTTCTGTAGTTCAGGCTGGTCCTGAACTCACTTTGTAGCCCACCTTGGCCTCAAACTCATAGTAATCCTTCTGCCTCAGTTTCCCAAGTGCTGGGATTATAGGTGTGTGCCACCACATTCAGCTCATGTGGTGCTGGAGAATCAAACCCAGGGCCTTGGGGGCAACCCACTTGGGACACCCTCCCAGATAACGGGAGATTTACCCCTTTTACTCTTTGTTTCTAAATAAAGACTTGTAACTCAAAAAAGCAAAAAGCAAAAAGCAAAAAGCAAAAAAAAACAAAACAAAAAACAAACAAACAAACAAACAAAAAAATCAGGGCCTTGTGCATGTGAGGCAGGCACTCTAGCTGCTTAGCTATACCTCTAGCCCAGTTCTTCCCATACTAATGGGCCATTGCGAGGCCAGGGCTTCTGTGTAGTGAGGCATGTCTGTGGTCTTACCAGGCGCTTCTTGGGCCGAATGAGGGGTCTGTTCTGCCCATTCATCTTGTGATAGAGGCCGCAGGCATTGCACAGGTAGTGGCCTGTCCTGTCCCTCCGCCACAGTGGAGTGGCCGTTGCTCCACAGTTTACACACTCCCTGGCCTCTGGTGGGGTGAATAGCAAGAAAGAGGGAGCCAGGCTCAGCTTAACTTTGGGCCATTCCCCCTTCAGCCTTAACCTCCCTGTCCCTTTTTTGAGATGCTCACCACAGGGAGGCAGGGGCAGGCTTCCACGAAGCTTTGGGGAGGAATAGGCTGCTGAATTGAGGGGACTCCCAGTGGGAGAAAAGAAGGGACTGGAGAAGTCAGGACCCACATAAGCACTGCTAGAAACAGGGAGTGAGGAAGGCAGTGCTGGCCCCAGGGTCAGGAGGTCTGGGCTCAGCCGCTCTGTCTTCAGTGTCTCCAGGAAGCTGGTGCTGCTCTTCCCATCTGTATCCTCAGGAACCTGGGAAGGGGAGTCCTCACGGCTCGGGCACACACTTGAGGTAGGGTAGAGCCCTGTCTTGCCATAGGTCCAGCTGGTGTAGGGTGTGCTCCCTGGGATCCCCTCCACACAGTTGAGCAATGGGTACACCTGAAAGACTATTAGGGAGAGAGGAAGAAAGGGGGAAAGAAAGGGAGAGGTAAGCCTGAGGTCATGTCACTGTCAGGGTGCAGTGGTGCTCAACAGCCCAACACAGTACCTAAGTGTCCAACCTTTCCCCAAGTTACCAGGACAGCTGCTGGCCAGTGGGTCATTGGAGTAAATGCACTAACAACCACTTCTGAGTAAGTTTTCTATTTTTTTCTTTTTTTCAGTACTGGGGATTGAACCCAGGGCCTTTGCACTGAGCTACATCACCAGTCCCTCCCACGACTCTTTTTTCTTTTTTTAAATTTTGAAACAGTGCTTTGCCAAGTTGTTGTCCAGGCTATCCTTGAAATTGCAGTCCTCCTGCCTCAGCGCCCCACCTCCCCACACGCACACCAGAGTGCTGAAATAACAGGCATGTATCAGCATGGGCTCTGAGAGGGTAACAGGAACCACCACTTACTTTTAACTTTCTCTCTCTCTCTCTCTCTCTCTCTCTCTCTCTCTCTCTCTCTCTCTCTCTCTCTTTGCTTTTGGTTTTTGAAACAGGGGTCTCACTATGTAGTTGAAGCTGACCTTGAACTCATTATGTAGCCCAGAATGGCTTTGAGCTTGCAGTGATCCCGTCACCTCAGCCTTCCAAATGCTGGGATTACAGGTGGGTATTACCATGCTTGGCAAACTAATCTTTGTTTTCAATATGGCAGGTTGAGCAGCCTTGTAATTTCCAGGTCTGGACTTAATTAGGAAATGAGTCAGCACACCCTTGTGAGAAGTTTCTAGCCTTTTCTAGAATGACCTCTTAGTGGGTTTTAACCTAGCTAAGGATCTCCATGGCCCCAACAGCATCCAGTCAAGACAGCCACCCAACAAAGTTACCTGGGGAATGTCTGTAGGCCTCAGCATCCCTGTAGTAGGCCAGTGTAGCAGCTGCGGCAGTGGCTGTACTCGGGACAGTGGAAGAGGCTGCTGCATCCAAGCCCTCAGGCCCAGAGGGGAAGAAGACCCCTGACTCTGGTGTTGAGGACACCAGGGTAGGATCCACAAACTGGGGGAGAGGTTCTGAGGTGCCCAGGGCCCCCAGGCCAGGAAACTCCATGGGGCCTCTGGGGTTTAACCTGTGAGAAGTGAAAGAGGCTTCAGGCACAGATAGGCACCTCTTCTCCTTTCCCCTCCTCCCCAGTCTACCTCCTCAGTCTCCATATTTCTCCTTCTCCTTCCCAACTCCCCTCCCCCTCTTACTTTCTTTCTTTTTCTTTTTCTTTTTTGGTTTTTTTTTTTTTTTTGAGACAGGGCCTTGCTCTGTAGCCCCGGCTGGCTTGGACTCAGGATAATTCCCCAGCCTCAGCCTCCAAAGTGCTGGGATTACAGGTGTGTGCCACCAAGACCAGCTACGTGTGGTGCTGCGGGAATTGAACTCAGGGCCTCGTGTTTACTGGCAAGCACTCTAACAGCGGAACTATGCCCCAGCCCCTCTACTCTGTGTGCTCTCTTTCTTCCTTCCCCTCTTCGCTCCTGTTCCCTAAGCTCTCCTATGTTCTCTCCCCCTTTCTCCCACCTGTCTCCCTTCTCACTCAACTTTTTTCTCTTCTATTCCCTTCCCCTTTTGCTGCTTATTCTCTCCTCCCTCTTTTTTCCAGTTCATCTTTTTTCTTCTCTTTCCTTTCTACTCCCTCTTTCCTGTCCCCTTCTTTTCCTCCTCTCTACTCCTCTCCCTGCCCTTTCTGCATCTCACTGTATCTTCCCATTTTTACATCTCCTTCACTCTTTCCTTTCTCTTTCTTCATCTCCTTCTCTCCTTTCTATTCATCTTTCTTTTTTTCTGCCTGGTCCTCCCCCTCCTCTCTTCCCTTTCCTCATCTCCTTCTCTACTTTTTCTGGTCTCCCCTCTTTCCTCTTTAGAAGAGTCTGAATGGAAGTGGGATGGCTGCATAACCAGGGTTTCTTCATTCCTTTAGTCACTTCTTCCAGGACCTTGGGACTCACACTCCCATGCTCCCTAACTTTGTGCCTATCTGTTGCATCTTGTCCTCTGACTTTCTTAGAAACCCCATGGTTTCCTGCTTCCCTCCCCCTCCCCCACCTTGGCTGGGTCTGCAGACAGAAGGCCTCCTTAGTTCCTCCCTGCTCCATGGGGGTGGAGGGGGTGTCAGTACCCCACACTGCTTATCTCTGCCATCCCCGCCCAAATTTTGAAATCACCCCAAGGCCACTGGCTTCCTCTGAGGAGGATGACAGGTGGGGGGGTGTTCCCTCTGCCCATCCCCTCTCCCCTGAGATAGCTTGCTACAGTTCTGCTTTCAGGAGCCTTCAAGTCCCACCATTCCCAGGCCTCAGTTTCTCCATCTTCTATAATGGAGGTGGTGATGGAGCTGAACCAAGACCTAGGAGACTGTTCTGGGACTGCCTCTGTTTTGCCTTGTGTGTCTCTCTAGTTTTGTCTCCTTGGGTCTCTTTTTTCCTGACTCTCCCTTCAAGTCTGACTCTGGGATTCTTCCCCATCTTTTTTTTTTTTTTTTTTTTTTTAAGACTGAGTCTCGCTCTGTAGCCCAGGCTGGTCCTGAACTCACTATGGAGCCCAGGCTGGCCTTGGACTCACAGCAATCCTCCTGTCTCAGCCTCCCAAGTGCTGGGATTACAGGCGTGAGCCACCATGCCTGGCTTATGTTCTACCCCATCTTTCTATGTGTTCACAACTTGCCCTCTTTGCTTTTATGAATGCCTGCTTTCCCCTCCCATTTTCTATGCTTGTACGTCTCCCTTGGATCCTTCCTTCCCTCCCTCCCTCCCTTCCTTTCTTTCTTTCTTTCTTTCTTTCTTTCTTTCTTTCTTTCTTTCTTTCTTTCTTTCTTTCTTTCTTTCTTTCTGTGTGATACTAGGACTTAACCTAGGGCCTTTGCATGGAGCTGCGTCTCCAGCCCTTTTTTATTTTTAAATTTTCAGACAAGGTTTCACTCTGTAGTCCAAGCTGGTCCTTAACTTATTATGCAGTCTGGATTGGCCTTGAACTCCCAGCAGTCCTCCTGCCTCAGCCTCCCAAGTGCTGGGATTACAGGCGTGCATCACCATGCACTGTTTATTTGGTGTTGATGAATGGAACCCAGGGCCTTATGACTGCTAGGTAGTGCTTTAAAAGCTGAGCTACACCTCCAGACTGGCCTTGAATTCACAGCAATACTGTTGCCTCAGCCTCCTGAGTGCTGGGATTAAAGGCATGTGCCATGACACCCAGTTTATGTGGTGCTGGGGAATCAACCCAGGAGGGCCTTGAGCTTGTTAGGCAAGCACTTTAACTGCTGAGCCCTGGTCTTTCATTATTTTGAGACAGGGTGTCACTGTCACTAGTTATCTGGGCTGGGCTCAAATTTGCCATCCTCCTTCCTCAGCTTCCCGGAGTGCTGGGATTATGGGTTCATGCCACCTGGTCCAGGTTCTACATCTGTATTTTTCTATCTCTGTCTTGGCTTGCCCTCTGCTTATCTACTACTCCTGCTTTGTCCCTTTCTATTCATGTCCCTGCACATCTCTGCATCTCTCCAGCTCTGTCCTTGTAGCTCACTCTGTCTCTTGCCGTTTCTCTTCCTCTGAGCCCTCTGGCCCCGTTTTCATGCCCTTCTTACTATGTCCATATCCCTGAGCTTAACCTTCTGCATGCAGCCTAGGAGCAGGGCAGGAAGCCTGAAACCCTGCCTTTTCCCCTGCCTGCTCTGGTCCCCATCCGTATGGTGATGGCGTACTGAAGATGGAACCCAGGACCTTGTGCTTGATAGGCAAGTGCTTTAACTGCTGAGCTACACCCCACCCCAGCCATGAGCCATCTTGTAGACAGACTCAAGGCTAGGCCCACCCCCCACCGCTATCTTGCCAATTCCAAGGTCTCTGCTGTCTCTCCCTGGAGAAAGTACCTGCTGCCCATCTTGGCTTTCATTTCACTTTTCATCTTTTTCCTCTCAGTCTCTGTCTGTCTCTCTACAATTCTGCGGTCCCCCCCCCCCCCCCCCGCTTATTTGCATTTCTCATTTCTATCTCCCTCTGTTCTGTTCCTGTATCTCCTTAGCCCTCTCTCCTGCTGTCAGTGTTTTTGTCTTTGAGTATATTACTGTTTCTCCTTTATCTTTCCTCATGTCCCTCCTCCCCTCCTTCCTTTGATACTGGGTATTGAAACTAGAAACTTTTTGCTGAACTACATTTTCTGCTCTTTTTACATTTTTTTTAAACTTTGAGGCAGAATCTTGCTAATTTCTGAGTTTTCCATGCTGGAATGAAGCTCAGGATCCTCATGTCTCCGCCTCCTGGAGCTGAGGTTCCGGGGTGCACCAACACACCTGGTCCCTTCCATCTCTTGCCCTTTCCTGCCTCATGTCTCTCACCCTAGCACCTTTTATCTTTCTACTGTCTCTTTGTGTCTCTTGCTCTCTCTGCCATCATTCTTCTGTCATTCCCTCATTCTTACCCCCATAATCTCCTTCCAACTCCATTGCCCCCACCGTTCCTCCCACTTGGTGGGTCCAGGGCTGCCCACCCCTCCTGTGGCAAGGGCCCAACCCCCCTCCCCCAGTTATCACTGTCTGGACAGAGATAAAGTTTATCTCAAGCCTGAGGAATATGAAAGCTCCTTATCAGCTGCCTCACTAGAAAAAGTGCTGTGGGGCTGCAGAGGTGGCAGGCAGCAACCTGGCACCCTCAACTCTGTCTCGGCCCAGCCCCTCGCCCCAGGTAACATCCCAACCCCATCCCTGGAGGGAGGATCTCCCTGAACTGAAGGGAGCGAACAGAGGGCCTGGGAGATAGATATGGGGCTTGGGAATTAGAGGTGGTGTTTAAGGATTGGCTGTGGGGTTGAGACACCACAGAGAGTTTTGGGGTATAGCCATGAAGTTGGGGGGAAGCAGATATAGTTTTTGAGGAGCAGAGGCAAGAAGTTTAGACATACATCGTGGGTTCAGAAATAGGTTGGGAAAAAGGAGGCTGGAGAATCAGAGGCGAAGTTTGAGACTGAAAGAAAAAGCTGGAAAGTTAGAGATGTAGTTTGGAGTCAGACATGGATTCTGAGAAACAGAAAAATGTGAAGGGTCTAAGGCACTAGCTAGAGTGAAGATAGAGTTTAGGAGTAAAAGATCAACTTGGGCCAACAGAAATGTGGCTGGTGAACAAGGGGACACAAGAAGTGTTTGAGAAGGCAAGATAAACTTAGCTTGAGGTTTGGGGACAGGATTCAGGAGGGCAAAGACATGTTTTAGAGCTAGCATAGGGCTTATGGAAGACAGACAAGAGGACTTAGAAGCGTAACAGATTTTAAGAGTATAGACTTAGAGTTTGGAGTGAAAAACACATTTTAGCAATAGGCACCCTAGTCTATTTGCTAAAGAAGAGAGAAATGGTTTGGACAGACCAGAGAGAAACCGTGGGGGATAAATACAAGGTGTGATAGGCAGAGACGGGGGGGTTTGCTGAGGTTAGCAGGTCAGAAATAGGTTTGGGGAATCAGGGAAAATTTGGGGCAGAGACAAGGTTGTTGTACAGCAGATAAAGGATTTGGGAGCAGAATTAGCCTTGGAGGAGCAAAGTGAGGTTTTGGGGGAAGACATCAGATAAGTTTGAGTAAGTAGAAATTGTATTTTGGGGACAGAGAGTATTTTGAGAGATGAAATCAGGTTTTAGGGGCAGAGTTGGCTTTTAGGGGAGGTATGAGGAGTGAAGTTAAAGAAAAACAGGAGATGTAGGTATCTTGGAAGGAGTGAGTGTCAGGGCAGAGAAAGGTAGAGTTTGAGGCTGAGGTGGAGACTAGAAAGAAGTGGTCCGAGCCGCTGTGGAGGGATTCAGGGACGGCCAACCTTCTAGACACAAGCTGTGGGCAGGGGGACCTAAGCAGGCTGGGGCAGCAGCTATGAGGTTGGGGTGCGTGCTGAGGGTATATCCTTCTGGGGGCTTTTGGGGCTGTGACTGACCTGGGCAGGTTGATGCGGAGGGTTCAGCCACCTTGGGGATGTGGAGAGCTCAGTGTGATCCCAAGGGGTGTCCTTGGTATCCTGGCTAGCCTGGGCCTTTGAGGCTCCCTCCCACCTGCCCGCCCTCACTCTCTTGTCCCTCCTCCCTCCTCTCCAGGGAGTGGTTGGTGCCCCAGTGGGTGGAGCAGGCTAGGGGAGGGGACGTGCCCCCTGCTTGTGGGGCACCTCCTGGGCACTGGGGGCTTTTCTGCACACTACCTGACCACCCTGTGGGTTCTTGGACCCCAGTTGACTTGGGTTCCTGTGGACTTCAGTGTCCAGCCAAATGTCATAGGCGGAAACCAAGATAACTGAAAACAACAGATACCGTTTCATGACTCCAATGGCTTCTCAGTGAGGAAAGCCCCTTCTGTGGGCTGGTCCCTTGTGGATGTGAGCCCTCTTGGCTACAGGAGAGGAGGGATGAGGCTGTACCCATTTTGCAGGTGTGAAGATTGAGGTTCAGATGCGTTCAGTAGGATTTGAACCAGAGCCTGTGGGGGACACCTTGTTGATCCAGGCTGGGGGGCTAGGTCAGGGCTGGTGGGAGGGCAAGGGCACACTCACTCAGCGCCTGGGGCTTAGGGCTTACGCCAGCACCAGCCAGCCCTGGGGCAGCAGATAAGTCTTATCAGATGGAGGCCGACTGTGGCTGTTGGCGCCACAGTAACAGGCTCTCTTGGGTTAGGGGGCAGGGTGGGGGGCACTCAAGGACAGCAGTCTCGAGCTCTTGCAGGCCATACTGTTTTGGAGGCGGGAAAATGAGGTGACATCCAGGTTAGGTCCCCTGTGAGTCCTGAAGGAATGGGATAGGGTGGAGAAGGGAAGGGAAGGGGAAGGAGGGAGGGAGGGAAAGAGGGATGGGCAGAGAGAGAGAGAGAGAGAGAGAGAGAGAGAGAGAGAGAGAAATAAGAATATAGTGACCAAGATAGAAGAAAAGTGGATGGAAGGAGGCAGAGAGGGCACCAAAAGGAGGGATACAGCTACCAGAGAAAGCCAGGGAGCATTAAAGACAGATGACTAGTCAGAAGGAAAGAGACAGACAGATGGATAGAAGGTAAAACAGAAAACCTGAAAATGACAGATGCCAAGAACATAGGTGGAGAAACTGAGAAAGAAGACAGAATTGATGTTGAAGAGATGGGCCCATATACAGACATTCAGAAACCCCTGGTGGGAGTCTGGAGAAAGACCTACCCAGGTGGCACTGGGACAGTGTAACAGGGGCTTGAGAACTGATGTGCAGTGATATGGCTCTGCCCTCAGCATCTTCAAGGGACTCTAAGAGGGTCACTGGACCCGTACAGCCCCATCCCCCTCTCTCCTGCCCCCACCTCTCCTGAATATTAACAGTGACAGCCACAGTGCCTCACACTGAAAGGGACCTGTATAGGCCTGTTCTGAGCAGTTTCTTCATATGAAATCATCTGACACACACAAATGCACACAGCAGGTGTTTAATGGGGGTTCTTGGGGCTGGAGGAATAGCACAGTGGTTAAAGTGCTTGCCTAGCAAGCACTAAGTCAGGTGCTAAGTACCCAAGTTTGATTCCCCAACACCACATGAGCTGGGCATATAATCCTATAATCCCAGCACTCAAGAGGCTGAGGCAGGAGGATTGCCCTGAGTCCAAGGCCAGCCGGGGCTACACCAGTGAGTTCAGGACCAGCCTGGGCTACAGAGCAAGACCCTGTCTCTAAATAAGTAAATAAATAGAAAATAATAATGTTGATCCTTATAGGGCAGGGATTAAGGGTTCCCAGTCATGGTCCTGGAACTCATGAGAGAAGGACCTGGACCCATTCTACAGGTAGGGAGCCTGATACACAGAGGGAAAGGATGGAAGGTGAGTGGGATCTGCTTGCTACTCCAAGAGTTGATCTTTTTCACCTCTTTGGACCTCTGTCTCTCTATGCAAAACAGGAGGTTTCTGAGGAGAGAGCAAGACCAGGGCACAGCTTCGCATCCATCAGCCTGCTGCTGTGCCCTGCACAGAGAGGAGCCCTCGTCAGCAAGGAAGAGCACCAAGGGGGCTACTTCCAGGACTGGATGTTGTGGCTAGCCAGCCCTTCACAGACCTCCAGGCTGGTCTGGGACCCAGGGTGACTTATATGCCCTTTGGGCCCACTTATATCCATTCTAGGTCTCCATTCCTTCTGCGAAAAACAGGAAAATAATGACAACAACTCAGTGGGGTGACTGGGAAGATTAAAGGAATTTGAATGCATGTTAAGTGGTTTGACACTGGAATCTGCAGCCTCAATAAGTGTGTTGACACAAATGATAATACTAATAATACTAATATTGACAGCACTAATACTATTGTAATAGTATTACTAATCTAATACTAATTCTACTTTAGTGTTAACATTGCTTACCTAATTGCAAAACTATTATTATTCGTTTATTTTTGCTTATGGTGCTGAGAATGGAACCCAGGGACTAACAAACTAGACAAATATTCTGCCATTGAGCTACATCCTCAGATTCTATAACTAATTATTCTTCATTCTAATTAGAAAAACAATAACATGAAAATTCTGATACTAATGTGTTCACTAGCATAAATACAATAACAGGAGTCACTTTATTTTATTTTTTAAAGCAAGCAAAAGTTTACTGAATAAAACAAAAGAGAAAAGAAAAACTCCTGGCCGAGAAACCATGAAGGGACCCAAGCAGCTCCAGGTGCAACATTGTTTGCTGAGAGATCACAGGTACGGCGCTGAAGGTTTTCTGTGTGTGATTTTGGACCATTCTGTCCATGTGCTTATGATGTAAACATATCTAATTGTCCCCATCTTCCATCCTAGCAGTAGGTGCACAAAAACGAGGCTGTTTGATTGAGGCACTAGGTCTGGTCCCAGCTCGCATGTTTGTTTGCTGCATGATTCCTAGGCAAGCCGTCTTCCGAGCCTCAGGTGCCTCACCTGGAAAATGGATATACTCACCGACTCCCCCCCCCCCCCCCCAAAAAAAAAAAAAAGGCACGCATATCAGTTGTAATCACTCAGTACAGGGCTTGCCTGGGACACTATAAATGGTGTTCTGTAAATTCTCAGCATTGTAATTATTAGGAACAGAAGTTTTGAGGCAGGACAATGTGTGCTCATGTGAAGAGTAGGCCGGAGGTATATCTATGACAAGGGTCTAGCGTCTCATTTCTTCATTCCTGGTGTGGACAAAAGACTCAGGAAAGGAAGTAAAGGGTGGGGAATGGGGTGCCTCTGAGGCTGGGCCTCGCCCCATGCCCTCCCCCATCTTGGTGGAGGGGGCGCACACTCAGAAGTCTGTGGTGACATTTCAACCAGCAGAGAGGCAGCTGGGAGTGGGCAGATAAGGGAATCAGCAGGGACCAGGCCAGGCTTTGGGGAGACAGGAGGGTAGCGGTGGGGTGGGGTGTCCGGGGCAGCCATGTCCTCTCTGTCACGCTTCCATTTGAGACTGACTGTAATGTGCTATCTTTCTGGGAGCCTTCTCAGACTGGTTCCCTCTCTCCAGGCACCTTCTGAGGGTTCTAGAAGACCTGCTTGACCCAAGTCCATGGCTTTAGGGTATTTGTGGTTCTCCTACCTAAGGAGTTGAATGTTCGGCCTCAGAACCAAACTGTTTTTTTATTTTGTTTTGTTTGAGACAGGGTCTTGCTCTGTAGTCCATGCTGGTCTTGAACTCACTATGTAGCCCAGGCTGGCCTCAAACTCATGGCAATCCTGCCTCAGCCTCCTGATTGCTGGGATTACAGGTGTGTGCCACCCCTCCCTCCCCCCAACCCTCATTTATTTGGTGATGGCGAGTCGAACTCAGAGCCTTGCACTTGCTAGGCAAGGGCTCTAACTGCTGTGCTATTCCTCCAGCCTGGGAGATATTTTTTTTTTTTTTGAGGCAGGATCTCACTCTAGTCCAGGCTAGCCCTAAGCTCACTATAGAGCCCAGGCTAGTCTCGAACTCAAGACATTCCCCCTGCCTCAGCCTCCTGAGTGCTGGCATTACAGGCATGCAGTATCATGCCTGGCTTTTGTAGGCTGGGGACTAGAACTCAGGGCCTTGCACTTGCTAGGCAGGAGCTTTAACTGCTGTGCTATTCTTCTAGCCCCCCTGGGAGATAAATTTTAACTCTTGGCTTCACTGAACCTAACCAATAAACAAGACTCTGACACATCTCTCTGCTCTAAAAAGGCTGGTAACAGACATACTGTGGTGTGTGTGTGTTTTTTAAAGAGTATTCCTTTATTAGTTTCGTTTGTTTTTCTGCTGCTGGAGCCCTACTTTCTTCCAGAAATGAAGACATCTGAGCACTCTCTGGGAAGACGCTGGTGTTAAGTGCTGGGGAGAAAAGGCTAAGGCAGCAGTGTGGTAGGGCATTTCCTGAGCTGCCAATTTAGGACAGGTGAGATCAAACCTAAAAAGCAAAGTAACTTTTTTTGCGGGGGATTACTGGGGGGGAAACCCAGGATCATATTTTTTACCTTTTTTGTTTTATTTTTTCAGACAGGGTCCCTGTAGTCCGGACTGAACTCACTCAGCTATGCCCCAGGCCCTCTGGGGACTACTTAGAGACCAGAGTTTGCAGGCTCCTCTCCTTTCAGAGACTTATGTCCATTGACCTCTCACGCAGGAGTCTAAGACTCCTTTGTTTCCCACTTGTAAATGTCCTTGGCCCCCTTCTCTATCTGACATTCTCTTCTCTCTGTGAACTCATCTACTGTCTATCTTTGAAATATTGTAAGAATCTAGCATTCTTTTCTTTTTTGAAACAAGGTTTTGTTCTATAGTCCAGGCTGGTCCTAAACTCACTATGTAGAGTAGACTGGCCTTGAGCTCCCAGAAATTCCATGCCTCAGCCCCCACAGGCTGGAACTGCAGGTGTGCACTACCACTCCCAGCTTATGTAACGCTGGGAAATTTGACCCAGAGCTTTGTGCTTGCTCAGCAAGTGCATTGACCACTGTGCTATTCCTCCAGTTCCTAACCCACTTTCATATCTTCTCATCTGCTACCATCGCCATAGCTTGCTTGGACCACTGCTGCAGTGATCTCCTCCTGTCGCGTGCCTATTTCTACCTTCCCCTGACTCAGCAGGTGGTTAAGCCCTGTCACAGCATTGCTCTTCTGCTCACCACTTTCCTATGGCTCTTCTTTGCTGACAGTGAAAGCCAAAGTCTTCTCCATGACCCACCAGGCCCTGCCCAATCTGCTCCCCTTTCTCCTACCACTGGTCTCCTCACTCTCAATGTTCCTCACACACACACACCAAGCACATTCCTGCCCCTGGGCCTTTGCACTGGCTGTTTTTCCTCCAGGTCGCTGTGTGGCTTACTCCTTCACCTACTCAGTTTTGTGGTCAAATGTCTCCCCAGCCAGGTTTTCCTGGACCATTATATTAAACATTAAACTCCCTCAGCTCTTTTCCTGTTTCTTTTGCTGCTGGGGATCAAACCTAGAGCTTTGCATATGCCAAGAACTCGCTCTAGGGGCAACCCACATTTCCAGGTCTCCCTTGTGACTAGCAGAAGCTTTACTCCCTTCTTTCCCCTTCCATCTGCCTTTCTCCTCCTATACTATTCCCAATAAGTATTCTCTTCACAACCTGGAAGAAAGAACTTGTTCTACCACTGAGCTATGCTGCCAGCCTGTGTTTTCTTTTTCTCTAAAACATTTATCAGTCTCTAACACACTTAATATTTTACTTACTTTTTCCTTTTTATTATTCATACGTTTCTTAAAAATGAACAGACTTGGCTTGCTGTTGGCCAATCAGAGAGCAAGTTGGCAGGTGGCAGGTGGCAGAAGATGCCCTGGATTTGAAACCAGAAATTTGGGCCTGCTGCCGGAGCTGGGGCTGGCAACTGGCTGGTGGCTTAGAGACCAGGCAAATCTGTTTTGGGGAAAGCTACGGAGCCACTGTGAAAGGTGAGAGCTGAGCCAGGCTTTTGGGCCTGCCTGTCATGACAGGTGAAATGTCTTGCACAATGGTAGAGGATGAGCTAGCACTCTTTGATAAAAGCATAAATGAACTTGGGAATAAGCTCAGAAAACACTCTCAGTGACACCCCATGTCAGATGGTGTGGCTAAGAGATGCCTACAAGGAATACATGAAAGCTCAGGCAGAAAAGTTGTCTGTGAAGTTAGAAGACAGCAAATGGTTGAGATGTTTCTGGAATATCAAAATCAGGTCAGCAGGCAGAATAAGCTCATTCAAGAAAAAAAAAAGGCAACCTATTAAAGCTGACTGATTAGGTGAAGGGGAAGAGGGAAGAATTGGAAGTTCTGAGTGCAAGTATCCAGAATCTTAAGAAAGAATATTCTAGGAGAAAAGAAACTTTCCACTGCTAAGAAAGTTAATGAAGAGAGATAGAAAGGGCTACAGAAATCGGCAGACTTGTATAAAGATTGACTTGGATTAGAAGTTAGAAAAATTTATGGTAATAAGTTACAGTTTATATTCACCAACTTTGACCCTGAGAATCCTGAGAAGCTGTTTGTTTTCTCTGTGTCTAAACAAAGCAAGAGACTATGAAATGTTGGTAGTGCCCCCCATCTCAAGTGCCTGGCAGAGTACCAGGAGCACGTGAGAAACACCAACAGCTTTTCTTGCCAATTTTCGGAAAGCTCTCACTGCATTGGTTTATAATTAATGTATGAATAGTATATAAAAACGGATTTTTTGTATGTATCGTTTAAAAGAATTCTTTCTCACCTATCACTTGCCTGTGATTCTTTGGTATTTTTGAGATTTTGTGTGTGTGTGTGTGGTGTGAAAGAAACAAGAAAGCATTACCCCAAATATATCTTTTTGATGTTAATATTTTTGAGCCAAAGACAATTAAGAAACAGTAAAGTCAGAAAAGCTCTTTGCCTTTAAAATTTTTTAAAGTGTGCCCTGCCATACCTACAAGGGAAGATAGAAGTTAATCACTGAAGGGAATTCTTATTAGATGTGGCACCAGAGGAATCTACTTTATTTCATTACTTTGTTCTCATAAACTTACCTCCCCACAAGGATTGTCCCACTTCTGGAAGTCAAAATTGCTTTCCTTCACTTGTCACTTTTCTAAAAACCTACTCTTCCTTGTTGAAGATACTATATAAGCCTGAGTTCTACGTTCCTGTTCTTGTACCTCTCATTAAGGTTTCTCCTGTGTGATGTGCACTGTATGTATACATGTATAAATACATAATAAATTAACGAATGCTTTAAAAAAATTAACAGACTTGGGGGGCTGGAGGAATGGCTCAGTGGTTAAAGTGCTTACCTAGCAAGCACTAAGTCAAGTGCTAAGTACCTGAGTTCGATTCCCCAGCACTACGTAACCCAGGTATAGTGGTGCACGCCTGTAACCCCAGCAATTTGGGAGGCTGAGGCAGGAGGATTGCTGTGAGCCCAAGGCCAGCCTGGGCTCCATAGTGAGTTCAGGGCCAGCATGGGCTACAGAGTGAGACTCTGTGTCAAAAAAATAAAGAAAGAAAGAAAAGAAAAGAAAAGAAAGAAAGAAAGAAAGAAAGAAAGAAAGATTAATAGACTTGGTAGTGCGCTTTTGAAATCCCTGCTAACTAGGAAGCTGAGGCAAGAGGATCCCAAGTTTGACGCAAGCCTGAGCTTTTTTTTTTTTTTTTTTTTTTTTTTTTTTGAGACAGGGTCATGCTCTGTATTCCAGGCTGGTCCTGAGTGCTGAGATTACAGACATGCACCACCCATACCCAGCTTCAGCCTGGGCATTTTTTTTTTTTTTGAGACAGGGTCTCACTATGGAGCCCAGGCTGGCCTTGAACTCAGGACAATCCTCCTGCCTCAGCCTCCCGAGTGCTGGGGTGACAGGCGTGCGCCACCACACCTGGCTTATGTGGTGCTGGGAAATTGAATTCTGGGCCTAGTGCTTGCACTGTTGTTGTGCCATTCCTCCAGCCCCAGCCTGGGCATCTTAGTGAGATCCTGTCTCAAACTGAAAATAAAAAAAGGGCTGGTAGGTGTAGCTCAGCAGGTACTTGGTAAATAAATAAGTAGCAGGATAATCATACATATTTATGAGGCAGTGTGATTTTTAAATGTGTGTATGTGGTAATGATGAGATCAGGGTAATGGGCACATCCATCACCCTAGACATATATCATTTTCTTGCTTTGTTTTTTTTGGGGAAAGTTGTTTTTTGAGGCAGGGTCTTGCTTTGTAGTCCAGGCTGTTCCTAGTGTGTCAGCATGCTTTTGAATGTACTATCTAGCCCAGGCTAGCTCTCAAAATCATGGCAATCCTTCTGCACCAGCCTCCTCATTGCTGGGATTATAGGCATGCAGCACCACAGTCAGATTATAAATTGCTGAGGACTCCAACCGGGGCCTTGGGCTCTAACCACTAAGCTAAGCCCCTATTCCCATTTCCTTGCTTTGGAGACATTCAAAATCTTATTAGCTACTTTAAAATACTCAATTAATTGTTTCTACCATAGCTATCCTATTGTGCCATACAAAATATCCTAAGTTATTGCTGTATTTTTTCAGGTTATGCAGAACTAACTTTATTGAAAGTGCAATGAAACCTGCCAAAAAATATGGAGAACTTCATGAACTTGTGCATTGCCCTTGTGCAGGGCTGTGCTAATCTTCTTGGTACTGTTCCAGCTTTAGTCTGTGTACTGCGGAAGCGAGGACTGTTGCTTTTTCTAATCACACTTGTATAACCTTCAGCCCTCTCTGTTCTTCCCTCCCTATACCCTTCTAACTTTATTTTCTATCTCTCCCTCTACAATAGCAGCTCTACAAAATCATATAATTTTTTTTTTTTTGAGACAAAGCGTCTCTGTGTAGTCCAGGCTGGTCCTGAACTCACTATGGAGCCCAGGCTGGCCTTGGACTTATGGCAATCTTCCTGTCTCAGCTCCCCCCAGTGCTGGGATTACAGGTGTGCGCCACCACGCCTGGCTTTAAACTGATATACTTACCTCTTTGTTCAACACTGTTTCTCCAAGGCCTGGAACAGGGCCTAGCACACAGTAGGTTTTCAGTACACATTTTTAATTTTTTTTTGAGAAAAAGTTTTACTTTGTAGTCCAGGCTAGTCTTGAATTCACTATGTAGCTCAGGCTAGCCTCAAAATCATAGAAAGTTTCCTGCCTCATCCTCCCTAGTGGTAGGATTACAGATATGTGCCTGGCTAAATGGTACTGGGGAATTGAACTCAGGTCCTTGCACTTGCTAGGCAAACACTCTAACCATAGTTCCCCTCAATATACATTTTTTAGTTGGTTGAATGAATGAATGGTATGGCAGTGGTGGAGGGGGACAGAAACAAAAAACTTGACCTTGTCCCACCTACTAAGTCAGGAGCTGAGCCTCCATTGAGATGAGACTGGACTAAGCAGATCTAAGGGGAGAGAGTTCTGGATATCCTGAGAGTAAGACAGGGCTCTCCAGGATGGGGGGAGGGGGACATCATGTGGGCAGGTCTTGTCATGTCTCATGTGATTTGCAGACATTCTGGGGTTCAGTGAGGCCTCTGGGATACAAGAAACAGTAGGCAGCAGCTAGAGGAGTGAGACGAGTTAGAAAAGGAAGAAGGATGGATCACTGATGAGGAGAAATAAGCCAGGGTACTTAATCTTAAGGGAACAACCTGAATTTGGTCTTTAAGAGGTGTTGTATTGGGGCTAAAGTGCTTGCCTAGCATACAGAAGGCCCTGAGTTCAATTCCCCAGCACAATGAAAAGATTAGTAGGGTATGATGGCACACACCCATAATCCCAGCACTCAAGCCTAAGGCAGGAGGATTGCTGTGAGTTTGAGGCCAGCACAGGCTACATAGTGAGTTTGGACCATTCTGGACTACATACAGAAAAAAGTCATGAGCTGGGCGATGGTACAGTGGTTAAAGCACTTGCCTAGCAAGCACAAGGCCCTGAGTTTGTTCCACCAGCATCACATAAGACCGACATGGTGGTGCACGCCTGTGATCACAGCGCTTGGGAGGCTGAGGCAGGAGGATTACTGTGAGTCCAGGGTCAGCCTGAGCTACATAGTGAGTTCAGGACCAGTGTGGGCTATATCCTAGTCACAAACCTCTTTTTGTTTTGGGGGATTAAACCCAAGGCTTTTGCACTGAGCTACATCTATTTATTTATTGACTGACTGTGGTACTAGATTTTTTTTTTTTTTTTTGAGACAGGGTCTTGCTCTGTAGCCCAGTCCTGAACTCTATGGAGCCCAAGCCAGCCTTGGACTCATAGCAGTCCTCCTGCCTCAGCCTCCTGAGTGCTGGCATTATAGGCATGAACTATCACGCCCAGCTTATGTGATGCTGCAGAATTGAACCCAGAGCTTTGCGCTTCCTAGGCAGGCACTTTAACTGCTGTGCCACTTCTCCAGCCCCTGTGGTACTAGATATTAAAACCAGCTACATCTCCAACCCATTTATTTATTTATCTACTGTAGTATTAGATATTAAACCCAGGGCTTTTGTACTCAGCTATTTCCTCACCTCCCCCCCCCCCCCCCCACGCTTTCTGGAGACCAGCTCTGTAGCTCAGGCTGGTCCTGAATTCACTATGGAGCCCAGGCTGGTCTTGGACTCACAGCAATCCCCTGCCTCAGCCTCCTGAGTGCTGGGATCCATTTTTGCTCATTTGAAACAGGGTTTAATTGAGTTGTTCAGACAGGGCTTGACCTTTCACTCACCCTGCCTCAACCTCCCAGAGAGGTAGGATTACAGGCATGCCCCAATATGCCCAACTACCTTTTTTATTTTGAGACAGAGTTTTGCTAAATCATTAAGTTGCCCAGGTTGGGATCGAGCTTGCATTCCTCCTGTCTCAGATTCCCAGAGTGCTGGGTCTACAGACGTGTGCCACTGGGTCCAGCTGTGCACTAAAGATCTCAGAGAACTCATCCCTAGACAATACTCAGATACAGTGAGGCGATGAGAATGAGGAGCAGTTATGCAGAGATTATTCATTTATTGCTGCAGCTTGGATGAAGGCCCACTAGACACCCAGGCGCATGATTGTTTTCAAACCTGTGTTGGGTAACTCCATAGGATGTGTGAGGCATTGAAGTCTTCAGTCATTGCAGTGGTCTGGGCCTGGGCAAGTTTTTACAGGAAGGAAAGGAGAGGGCAATATTGTGGAAAACAAAATGTAGGAGGCCAGCGTCAATCACAAGGAGATATAGTTGGACACCTCAATCAGATTCCTGTCTGGGTCTCGAAAGTAGATGGACATAATAGGCCCTTTTGCCCCTGTTCTGGGGACTGGACCCTCCTCAATAGGGATGTCAAAAGCCTGAAGTGGGAGGAGAAGACAAAAGTCACTTGTCAGAGTTTATGTATGAGACCACAAGTTAGCTAACTTGAAGCCCTTAGAATGCCCCTTTGTCTTCTGTGCTCAACTTCTGCCATTCTGCCCGAGAGTGGATAGCCCTGCAGCTCTGTTTCCTCGTCTGTGAGATAGGGATGATAATAGTATCTAGTATTATGTAGTACGTTACAGGACAAAAACTCAAAGCCAGACAGTCTGAAGCCAAAGTCTATCTCTTTTTCTTCTTCTTTAATGTTGAGGATGGAAGCCATTGTCTCCTGAGGGCGAGGCAAGCGCTCTGCCTCTGAGCCACACCCCTATCCCTGCTGGTTTTACAGTAACTATCTCTTCGTGCCAAAATCCAATGGGTTTTTCATATACTCAGTGTAGTACTCTCTCTTTACATAAATCTATTTATGTAAAGGAACTCAGGTATAATTCTTTACAAGGGTGATACACAATTTCCTTTTTAAAAATACAGTCAGTGAGCTGGAGGAATAGTGCAGTGGTTAGGGCACTTACCTAGCAACCACAAAGCCCTAAGTTTAATGTCCTAGCATCACATAAACTGGGTATCATGGCATACTCCTGCAATCCCAGCACTAGGGAGACTGAGGCAAGTGCTACAGGATTGCTGTAACTTGTGAGTTCAAGGGCAGTGTGGGCTATAACAGTAAGTCCAGGACCTGCCTCAAAAAAATTTAAAAAGAAAAAGAAAGAAAAGAAGTACAGCTGGGTCTGGTGGTACAAGCATGTTAATGCCAGCACACTGGGAGGCTGAGACAGGAAAGATCACAAGTGAAAGCCCAGCCAGGGCAATTTAATGACTTAGCAAGACTGTTTTAAAATCAAAACTAAGAAATGAGCTGGGAATATAGGTCAGTGTGAAGGCCCTGCATTGTATCTCAGGTATCAAAAGAAAAGAAAGTTAGTTGAACTCACTTTGAGGTGCTGGATCATCTCCTTCAAAGGCACCTCCGTGATGAGACATATGTCCAGGGAGCCAGGAAGTGGATGAACAGCTTTGGGCTCAAATTCCTTTCCCATCTCATGGAGATTAAATTTCTGGTCACCAAAGCACAGTGCTTTCCTGTCTTCCTGTTTGGGAAAGAGAAAATTACAATAGAACTAAAGCTCCAAGATGAGTATGAACTAATATGTGCCATCCCCGTTCAAGTTTTTTAAATAGAGTAGATCTACCGAAACCCAGCCCCTTGCCCTACCGAACTCAGGACTTAGAAGCAACTTCCTTGTTTTTATATCTTTTTTCAAAGTCTTGCTCTATAGCCCAGGCCAGTCCTGAACTCACCATGTAGCGGCTGGCCTCAAACTCTTGGCAATCTTCCTGCCTCAGCCTCCTTAGTGCTTGGATTATAGACATGTAGGCATGTACCACCACCTGTTTACGTGGTACTAGAGAATTCAACCCAGGCCCTTGCACTTGCTGGGCAAGTGTTTTAATTGCAGACTTACACCCCCCCCCCCCCCCCCCCCGAGGAAACTCCTAATGAGCTGGCAGCCTGCTAGTAGGGTGTGTGTGTGTGTGTGTGTGTGTGTGTGTGTGTGTGTGTGTGTGTGTTTCCTCTTGAAATTCCTGCCAGCAGGGAGGGCATGGTGGCACATGCAACATTAAAGGAAGCTGAGATAGGAGGATCCTAAATTCAAAGCCATGGCTGGGCAATTTAATGATCTTGCCAGACCCTGTTTCAAAATTTAAAAACAAAGGCTTGAAACACTGTGACAATTGAGCCCCAATAATACAAAAAAAAATCTTTTTTGAGACAGGATCTTGCTCTATAGTCCAGGCTGGTCCTCAGTTCACTCTGTAGTACAGGCTGGCCTCGAACTCATCATGGTAGTTACCCTGCTTCAGCTTCTGGAGTGCTGGGATTACAGGAGTATGCCATCACATCCAGTTTATGTGGTGCTGGGCAATGGAGCTCAGGGACTTGTGCTTGCTGGCTGACTGCTCTGACTGCTGTGCTATGCTATGCCTCCACCCCCTCCTTTATAATTCTCTCTCTCTCTTTTGAGACAGGGTCTCTCTCTGTAGCCCAGGCTGGTCCTGAACTCACTAGATAGACCAGACTGGCCTTGGATTCAGGGCAATTCTCTTGCCTCAGTCTTCCTAGTGTTGGGATTATAGGCATTTGCCAGCACACCTGGCTTTATGAGGTGCTGAGGAATCGAACTCATGGCCTTACACTTGCAAAATAAACACTTTTAAGCTGTGCCATTCCTCCAGCCTGCCCCCTGCCCCCTTTTTGAGGTAAGGTCTTGCTCTGTAGTCCAGGCTGGTCCTGAACTCACTGTGTAGCTCAGGCTGACCTCAAACTCACAGCAATTCTCCTGCCTCAGCCTCCTAAGTGATGGGATTACAGACATGCACCACCATGCCTGGCTTATGTGGTGCTGGGGAATTGAACCCAGGGACTTGTGCTTGCTACACAAGTGCTCTAACCTCTGGGCTATTCCTCCAGTCCCTATGCTTCTATTTTTAATAACCCTGTTGTTTTGTTGTCTTTTTCGTGTTTCCTTCCTTTCCTGTACCTTTTAGCATCTGTTGCATTTTGTAGTTTCTCTTTTTCTTTTATACCATAATTTGATACCACACTCACTCTATCAAAAATTACTTTCTTTTCTATTTTTGTGGTACTGGAGATTAAGCCCAGGGCTGCCACACTGAACTACAACTCTGACCCATTTTTATTTTTGATTTTGAAATAGGATCTCAGTAAGTCATTAAGTTGTCCAGACAGGGTTTAAACTTGTAATTCTCCTCTCTCAGCCTCCTGGAGTGCTGGGATTTAGGCCTGTACTATCAGGCCCAACTTTATTTCATTTTTACATTTGAATGATAAGTTTTAACCAGCGTACAATTTAAATTTTAGGTAATCTTTCCCACTGCCTCTTAAATATGTTGCTTTGGGGCTAGAGAAATAGCATAGCAATTAGAGTACTTACCTAGCAAGCACAAGGCCTTGAGTTTGATTCCACATAAACTGGGTGTTGTGGCACATGCCTGTAATTCCAGCACTCGAGAGGCTGAGGCAGGAGGATTGCTGTGATTGTGAGGCCTAACTGGCTACATGAGTTCAGGATCAGCCCGAACTACACAGTGAGACTCTATATCTAAATAAATAAATAAATAAATAAATAAATAGTAAGTTACTTCACTGTCTTCCTACAGTCTGATGTTAGCTGTGTGTGGTGGTTCATGCCTCTAACCCCAGCATGGAGTGATGCTAGAGTAGGAAGATGGCAAGTTCAAGTTTGGGTGTGGTACAGGCCTGGGCTTTCCCCATTGGGGAATTTAGTGGGACCTCTCTTAAAACTAAAAATAAGGGGAAGGGGGAATAGCATAGCTGTTAGATCGCTTGCCTAGCAAGTGCAAGGCCCTAAGTTCATTTCCCCAGCACCACATAAGCCAGGCATGATGGCACACACTTGTAAGCCCAACATTCAGAGGCTGAAGCAGGAGGACTGCTTGCTGTGAGTTCTCAGACAGTCTGGGCTCCATAGTGAGTTCAGGACCAGCCTGGTCTACATAGTGAGACCCTGTGTCAAAAAAAAAAAAAAAAGAAAAGAAAAGAAAAGAAAAAGAAAAAGAAAAGAAAAAGAAAAAAGAAAAGAAAAGAAAAGAAACAAACTTAAAAAATAAAAAGGGCTGGGATGTCAATTTGTGGCATAGTGCCTCTGGGTTGGCTCACCACCACAGCAAATAACTAAATAATAAGTGTGACATTGATCCGTTTTTCATTCTTTTGTCAGTGATACAGCTACTTTCCACTCCTGCAGTTTTACCACTTATCTTGACCCTAGATATTCTGAAAATTTTCTCCAGTGTGTTCAAATAAAGAGGATTGGCCCATGAAAAGCCCACCTTGTTTTATTTATGTATTAATTCTTTTTTCTCCATTCTCTGTTCCCACCTCCACCTTAGGCAACTATTATAACATATATTTGATAAGCATCCTTCAGTTTTCGTAAGTTATTGTAAACCATGTATATATATATTTTTTTGAGACAGGGTCTCACTCTGCAGTCCAGACCGGTCCTGAACTCATTATGTAGCTCAGGCTGTCCTAGAACTCATGGCAATCCTCCTGTCTCTTCCTCCTAAGTGCCGGGATTACAGGTGAGTGCCACCACACTCGGTTTATATGGTGCTGCAGAATTGAACACAGGGCCGTGCTCTAAGCACTGTACTATTCCTCTAGCCTCATGCATCTACCACTTTTAAAGCTATTTCTAATTCTCAAGGATAGTAGTCAGTCTCTAGAAATGATTTTTCCTTGCATCTCTCCTCCCTAAGATCTTTGTTTTGCTCCAAACTGGACTGATTGTTCTCTAGTTATCTCTCTAGTATCTCTGTCTTGGGAACCCCGGATTTTCACTTCCATATTCTCAGTTTAAGAGCTCATTTGTTGGTTTATGTTTTCCAATGCCATGAATGGAACCCAGGATTTCTCTCATGCTAAACAAGTACTTCATTGGGCAAATTTTCTGAGGCTTTTTTCATATATATATATATATATATATATATATATATATATATAATGTTTACAATGAACTTGAATATTTTGTGCACATATATATCATATCAACATTACAATTTTGTCCCATTTTTGGCCCTCCCACACCCTCCCCATGCCATTTCTGAGGCTTTTATGTCTAAGAGTGTTTACTAGGAACTGAAGGAATACCATGGTAATTAGAGCACTTGCTTAGCAAGCGCAAGGCCCTGAGTTTGATTCCCCAGCACCACATAAACCATGAGTGGTGGTGCATATCTGTAATCCTGGCCCTCAGCAGACTCAGATAGGTGGATTGCTGTGAGTTCAAAGGTGGGCTACATAGTGGGTCCAAGACCATCCTGGACTACAGAGTGAGACCGTGTGTGAAAAAAAAAAGCTTTATCTACACCTATTTTTGATTAATTGTTTGGTTGGACCTAGAATTCTAGGTTAAAGGGCTAGAGGATAGCTCAACAGTTAAAGCAAATACAAGATGCTGAGTTCAATTTCCCAGCACCACCTAAACTCAATGTGGTGGCACACACCTTTAGTATATGTGCTGCCGAAGCAAGCATGTGGCACACACCTTTAATCCCAGCACTCAGGAACCTGAGGCAAGAAGGATTGCTGGGAGTTTGAGGCTGGCCTGGGCTGCATAGTGAGTTCCAGATAGGACAAGATCTTGTCTCAAAAAAAAAAAAATACACACACACACAGACACACACACACACACACACACACACACACAGGTTCTCATTCTGTAGTCCAGGCTGGTTTCTGAACTCAGTATGTAGCTCAGGCAGGCTTGAACTCATGGCAATCTTCCTGCCTCAGCCTCCGGAGTGCTGGGATTACAGGCATGCACCTTCATGCCCAGCTAATGTGGTGCTGGGGAATCGAACTCAGGTACTTAACACTTGCTAGGCAAGTGCTTTAACTGCTGAGCTATTCCTCCAGCACCGCCCCCCCCCCAATTTTTTTAAGTGTCTTTTGGTTATCTCTTGGTCACTGGTGTGACTCTTGGAAAATGTGATTTTTGCATGTATGGTTTTCCTTTGCTATTTATTTCCATGGCTCCTGGTTCTCAGGCTTCCTTGTGCCTGAAAGAGCCCACTGCTTGTGGCCACTCATGGCCCTTCTCAGGCAGCCCAGGTCAGATTTCCAGTTGGCATTTCTCATCCATTTTTTCCTTGTAGACAAACTGTTTTAATACTCCTCCTTCTATTTTTGAAGCACTGGCAATGCAACCCAGAGCCTTACACATTCTGAGTAAGCATCTGTCACTGAGTCACATCCTCAACCTTTAAATCATCACATTTAATCCACCTGCAATTTGGTGCCTGAAGAAGTAGTTACCTTGAAAGTCGTGACCTCCATGCCCAGGACCTTAGAGTAGAACATGGTCGTGTCCTTGATGCTCTTTACTGTCATCACAATGTGGTCAAGTCTCTGGATAAGACATGAGGAAGGAGTCTGACTGCTGTTCTTCCATGACTAAGGCATAAAAGGAATGTCAGATGAGACCACCTTGCCACATTGTCCTGACTCTTCCTCACCTCCTGCACCTGTCCAGTTACTATACTTCCTCCTCACGCATTATTTTCAGGAGAAAGTCCTGCAAGAAATGGTCAGTAAAGCCCTACTACCCATGCGTGGATTCACAAGTCTACGCGTTTACCATGCCCCCTCCTCATTGTGTTCTTGGTCTCTTTCTTCTTTCAGAGGAATAAAGGTGAAGATTAGGGAAGCGGAGACCAAGACCAAATTCTCCTTTGCTTTCCCCAAGTTGATTTTTTTTTTTTGAGACAGGGTATTACTCTTTCCCATCTCTTTTCTAAGAAATAAGAAGACAGAGCAGACTCAACTCCAAGAATAAGAGATCCATTAGCCAGTTTCCCAGTTTCCTGCTCTCTTGTCTGCAGCTATGACCACAGAGGGCAGAGCAAGAAGGGAACATTTTTGTTTTGGTGGTACTGTGGATTAAACACAGGGCCTTGACTCTGAGCGATATCCCTAGCCCCCCTTTTTATTGTTTGAGACATTGTCTTAGTAAGGTGCCAGGCTGAGCTTGAACTTGTGATTCTCCTGCCTCAGCCTCCCAAAGTTCGGGGATTACAAGTCTGTTCCGCTGGGTCTTACAAGAAGGGAACATCATAGATAAAGTAAGTTTCCAGGCACATATGTTTACAAAACCACTTTGACTCCCAGGGGAAAGGAGCACCTCCTTCTCTCTTCTACTCTCCAGATCCTTCTCGCACTTTAGTAATTTTAGCATTTTTTTGAGACAGGGTCTTGCTCTGTAGCCCAGGCTGGACAAGAACTCACTATGGAGCCCAGGCTGGCCTTGGACTCATGGCAAGCCTCCTGTCTCAGCCTCCTGAGTGCTGGGATTACAGAAGTGTGCCAGCATGCCTAGCTTTATTTATATGGTTCTGGGGAATCAAACTCAGTGCCTTGTGCTTGTTAGGCAAGTGCTTTTAACTGCTGTGCCATTCCTCCAGCACAATTTTAGCTTTCTTTAGTAATTTTTACATCACCTGTGCTACAAGGTTGTGCAGGGTATAGGATATGCCTGTGAATAGACTCAGAATGGTCCTACTGGTAGTACAGTATAGTAGTTACAAGAATTAAGCTTGGGCACTATGGTGCACACCCCCATGATCCCAGCACTCTGAGAGGCAGAATGATTGCAAATTCAAGTCCAGCCTAGTCAACTTAGTGACTTTTCATAAGACCCTGTCTCAAAATCAATCAATCAATAAATAAAAAGGTCCAGGATGTAGCACAGTGTAAAGCTACTGGCTGGCTGGGTTCAATCCCCATTTCTAGGTGGGTGGGGGAGGGAAAGACTTGAGGCTTCGTAGGAGTAGGAATTTCTCTGTATTTTGTTCACACTGTTTCCCTAAATAGTTCAATATTTGTTCAATGAATGACTATCTGTTACAGTTATTTCTATTCTTGGTACAAAATCTGACTGCTATTCTACTCTATCCTATCTTATCCTATCCTATCCTATCCTATCCTATCCTATCCTATCCCATCCCATCCCATCCCATTGCATTCCAATCTATTCCATCCCATTCTATTCTACAGGAGACCATTCCACTCCATTTCATTCCATTCCACTGAATTCCATTCCATTGCAGTCCATTCCACTCTATGTTATTTTATTGTTTTTTGTGTGCATGTATGGAATTGTGGATTGGATCCAGCGCCCTCATACATCCCCAACTTACTTTTTCTTTTTGAGACAGTGTCTCACTCTGTAGTTCAAGTTGGTCCTGAACTCACTATGGAGCCCAGGCTGACTGCGAACTAATGGCAATCCTCCTGCCTCAGCCTCCCGAGTGCTTGGATTACAGGTGTGTCCCACTGCACCCAGCTTATGTGGTGCTAAGGAATCAAACCCAGGGTTTTGAGCTTGCTAGGCAGGTATTTTAACCTCTGAGCTATTCCTCCAGTCTCCCAACTCATTTTTCATTTTTGATTTTGAGGCAGGGTCTGGATGAATGGTCCAGGCTGGGCCTGAATTTACAAACCTCCTGCCTCAGCCTCCCATGTGCTGGGATTACAGGTCTGTGCCACCCAACCCGAGCTTATGGTATTTTATTCTTTTCTATTCCACTGTGTTTAATTTTACTCAAATGAGTACACTTTAGACAACTGGTTAAACTGGGCCCTAGCTACAAAAACGTGTGGTTCCATTTCCATGAGTGGCCTTCGCAAAGTTGCTGATTTCTACTGTCCTTGTTGGTACAGAGGGTCCCAGGGTCACAGACGGAGGGGTAAATGGCTGACATTTGGATTCCATGTAAAATAAAGCCATGTGTACAAAAGATAGGACTTTTTAAATGCCTACAGAATCTGCACGTGTCCTCTTTTCATTCCTAATACCAGCAATTCATATTTTCTCCCTATTTCCAGAATAAAGCCAGAAATTATAATATTTCATCAATCTGTCTATTAACAACCAGCTCTCAACATTGTTGGTTATTTGCTTTTTTAGGTTTGCTGTCTATTTTATCAGCTTTTGCTTTAATCATTATACCTTCTTTCCTTCTAGGCTATGATTTCCTGTTCCTTTTCCAGTTTATATAGGAGTTCACATCATTCATTTTTTATTTTTTGAGACAGGCTCTTGCTCTGCAGTCTAGGCTGATCTTGAACTCACTATGTAGTCCTGGCTGGCATGAAAGTAACACCAACCCTCCTGTCTCAGCCTCCTGGGCGCTGGGATTAAGGAGTGGGCCACCACACTTGGCTTATGTGGTGCTGGGGAATCAAACCCACGGTGTTGTGCTTATAGGCAAGTGCCCTAACCACTATGCTGTTCTTCAGTGCCTCTGCTTTCCCCCTAAGCACCGCTTTAGCTGCACCCTCTGACTTTGGAAACAACTTCAACATGTTCCTTTCCTTTCATTATCTAGTGGCCTGCTAGCTCGGATTCACTGCCTACATCCTGCATGACCTATATGGAGCTTCACCCTTGCAAATTCAAGGGTGCATCTCAGGGAACAGGAAGAGGCTAGTGTAGTTTAGAAAACTAGAGTAAGGGGTGAGTGGGGGGAGGAGGTAAGGCTCAGATTGTCTGCAGGCCCGCAGGTGGGAGTTACACAGACTGCTCTATGAAAGCATGGTTGCTGGGGATGAAGCTCAGGGGTGGAGCGCTTGCTAGCAATGTGTCATGTTCTGGGTTCAGTCTCCAGCACTAAGAACTGAAACAAAATAAATGAACAAACAAAAACACAGTAATCAAGCTGAGCACTATGGCACACACCACCTGCAAACTTAGTACTGGGAAAGGGTGAGCAGTAGGGTCACAAGTTTGAACTCCCCCTGGGATTGAGGTACTTAGCAAGATCCAGTCGAGAGAGAGAGAGAGAGAGAGAGAGAGAGAGAGAGAGAGAGAGAGAGAGAGAGCTGGAGCTTTAGCTTTATGTAAAAGGCTCCATGTTCAATCCATAATACCAGGGGAAAAATCCATTTTATTTCTCACAGCAACTGTATAATAGATAGAGCAGAGTGTACAGAACATGCTGTCCTCCTCCTGCACCCTCCACAGGGCAGGAGTTGCTGTTTCTATGAAGCTCTCTTCAAGGTCTCTTTCTGGTTGCCAGGGATTCCTGAATCATCTGAATCATCTGGCAAACCCTAAGCTCATTGCGCCATTTCCTGGCCTTTCCCCACAGGGCCCTATCAGGACAGCTGAAGGACACCCTTCCTGAGGCACCTTTGGGTCTCTCCGTTGTCGCTAGCTGAGCTGACTAGCCCCCACCAAGATACTGAGGGGATGCAGCCATGCCTCACCAGGTCCTCACTGCAGCCCTTTCCCGGGGCCCTCCATGAGGCTGAGTAGGGCTTTTCCAAGGGCTTCTGCTGCCCTCTGCTTGTCTTTGAGGCAGGAAGAGAAGGAGGAGGAGAGAGTAATGGACGGCAGTACAGCGGGGGAGTCCCAGAGAAGGAAAGCAGACGAGGGAGGCCAGCCCCCACAACCATACCCCAGGCCCCCAGGCCCACACATCACCTGACCCTCCACAGAGCTACTCCACATTCTCACAGGCAGCTTGGAGACCAGGGGGCGCAGCATAGCAGCGTAGGTGTGACAGACCGGGCACCTCTTAGGCTCAGTGCCTGAGATCAAGGTGCAGTAGTGGAAGGGCGGGACTGAGGACAGCCTGAGGGTGGGGACAAAGGCAGGTGATGCAAGTATAAGGACTCTGACCTAAAACTCAGGGCCTTGAGGGTCTAGGGGTGCGGTTCAGTGATAGAGCACTTGCTTAACTTGCGTGAGACTTTGGGTTCCACCCCAGCACTACAAAAAACAAAAGAAGAGCTCTGTGCCCCAAGGTGTGACCTGCCTGGAAGTGAGGTTTGAGGTCTTCCCCATCTGTGTGCATTCTTTTCCCTATTAGACCCCCTGCCTCTGTCCGAGGACATTAACCTGATTGGTCGCAGCTGGGCTCACCCCGACCTCAGCCTCCTATCTCAGGTTACTTGTCTAGTCTCTGGGACAGGTGAACTTGAGATTCTTGCTCCTAGACACACCATGGCTTGCCTTCCCCCAACCTAAATGCCTTCCCCCTACCCTGTGAGAATTGATATAGATATAATTTTCCTTATTAAAAAAGAGCAGGGGAGCAAGACTTGTAATCTCAGAACTTTGGGAGGCTGAGGCAGGAGAAAGAGTCCAGGTGGGGCATATACCAAGACCCCACCTCAAAACATAAATAGGAATAAGGATGTAGTTCAGTGGTCAAGCATTTGCCTTAGTGTTCACGCGGACCTAGATTCCATTCCCAGTACCAGAAACAAAAGGAAAAAAGTGCTCACTTCAGCAGCACATGTACTAAAATTGGAACACCGCAGAGAAGATTAGGATGGCCCCTGCATAAATATGACATGCAAATTTGAGAAGCATTCCATGTTTAATAAATAAATATAAAGGAAAAAACTCTCCATCACACAGATCTCATTTATTCTTTATCTTTTTTTGAGAGAGAGAGAGAGGGTCACTCTCTATAGTCCAGGCTGGTCCTGAACTCACTATGTAGCCCAGGCTGACCTTGAACTCACTATGTAGCCCAGGCTGACCTTGACCAGGCAATCCACCTGCCTCAGCTTTCTGAGTGCTGGGTTACGCCCAGTTTATATGGCGCTGGAGAGTCAAACTCAAGCTCTTTAACCGATGTGCCATTCCTCCAGCCCCAGTTCCCATTTACTCTGTAGCACATCCAGAACAACATGAACCCCTAGCATTCATTTTATTCTGCCATAAATATTGGCTATATGTATATTCTATTTGTTTGTTTTTGAGACAGGGTCACATTCTACTGTCTAGACTGGTCCTGAACTATTATGTAGCCCAGGCTGGCCTAGACCTCACAGCAATCCTTCTGCGTCAGCCTCCCAAGTGCACCACGATGCCTGGTTGATGTGGTGCTGGGGAATTGAACTCAGGGCCTTGAGCTTGCTACCTAAGTGCTCTAACCACTGAGCTATTTCTCCAGCCTCGGTCAGTGATTATAAATGGACATTTATAATACTTTCTCACTCATTTTTTTTTCTTCACATGGCATAAATCTTTGGCCTTTTACAGGGTTTTCCCTGTCAATTCTTCCTACCAGCCTGTGCACAGAACTCTGTGGACTTGTGTGTTAGAGACAAAGATAGAATTGCTGGAGTTTTTAAGGTTCTTTAGAGAAACAGAACCAGTGTACTGATAAGAAATTGGCTCATGCAGTTATGGAAATTGAGAAGGCTTACTCTGCCATCTGCAAGTTGGAGACCTGTGAAAGTTGGTGGTACAGTCCTGACAACCAGAGGGCTGATGATGTAAATTCCAGTGGAGGGCAGAAGACATGTCCCAGCTCAAGCAGACAGGTGGACAGAGCAAATTCTCATTTTGTCTACTTCCTGTTTTTTTGTTTGTTTGTTTTGTTTTTTGAGACAGGACCTCACTCTGTAGTCCAGACTGGTCCTGAATTCACCATGCTGATCTTGAACTCCTGGCAATCCTCCTGCATCAGCCTCCTGAGTGCTGGGATTACAGACATGTGTTACCTTACTTGGTTTATGTGGTGCTGAGGAATCAGACTCAGGGTCTTGTGCTTGCTAGACAAGAGCTTTAACCACTGGGTTATACCCTCAGCCTGTGTTTTTGTGTGTGTGACAATACTGGCAATTGAACCCAAAGACCTTCACTACATCCCCAGTCCTTTTCACATTTTTATTTCAAGACAAGTTCTCATTAAGTTACTAAATTGTCCAGGCTGGGCTAGAATTCTCAGTCAGTCCTCCTGTCTGTCTCAGTCTTGTTCTATTCAGATCCTCTATGAACTGGGTGATGTCTGTTCCCATCAGGGAAAGCAATCTGTCTTCCTCAGCCAATCAGTTCAAATACTAACTCCATCTGGAAGAAGCTTCACAGACACACCCAGACATAAAGTTTAATCAGGGCACTATGTGCCCTAGTAAAGTTGACATGTAAAATTAACCATCGAAGTCCACCTCAGGTCAACTTGGAAGTCATACCTAATATCAAAATCAAGTCAGTAAAAAGGCTATCCAGCCATCCTTCACCTAGTGAGCTCAACTGTCCTGAAAACAACTGAAAATGCACCAACCCCTTCCCCAGGAAAGGAAAGACCCTAATCAGTATTTATTCTTCTACTCAGTATCCCACAACTTAAACTCTATGATGTAAAATTAACAACATTTAAATAAGGACATAAGTCTATGTAACTTCTGTTACATGAAGGGGAGTAAGAGAATAGAAAAAGGATATTTGCTGTGTACACAAAAACATTTACAACAAAAAAGTGAAAATACTCATGACAATTAGAGTCTTTGGTTCTGTCAACTGGTCAGGTGGTTGTAGCTGGTATTTATAACTACCTTCTTCCATTACCCATTCTTTGTTCCTTTGGCTTTCTGCAGGCACCTCAGCTGGTCATGGTTTTTTATGTGATGTGGTGATTTAAGCCTTCATTTCTGAAGGGCCTGGGCCATTTGTAGTCCTGCCTGGGTTGGGTTCTGGTTTTCCAATGACCTTAGTCACAGGGCATGGGAATACATACTAGGAGGTGACCCAAGGAATCTCTGATATTCCAGAAGACTCTTCTCCTATTTCCACTAGGGAGTAGAAGCCCAAATCCCCTTGGTAGTAAGGATCAGTCACCCCAGCCAATACCATAAGCTCCCTTTCTTGCCTACGGATTCGGAGGCATGGGGATCCCAAAGTGGTTGGGTGTCAGTCTTAAATTCCAATGCAAAAGAATCACTGTTGTAGCCAGGCTGATGGTGCAGGCTTGTAATCCCAGAACTTTGGGAGGCTGAGGCACAAGGATCACAAGTTCAGGTCCAGCCTGGACAACTTGGAACTTATCAATACTCTGTCTCAAATTCAAAAGTAAAAATGGTCTGAGCATATAACTAAGCATGAAAGCCCTGGGCTTGATTACCAGTGCCACAAAAAAGAAAATCACTTTTGGGGGCTGGAGGAATAGCTCAGTTGTTAAAAGTGCTTGCCTACCAAGTTCAAGGCCCTGAGTTCGATTCCCCATGTCACATAAAGCTGGGTATGGTGGTGCACACCTATAATCCCAGCACTTGGTAGGCTGAGGCAGGAGGATTGCCATGAGTCTGAGGCTACCCTGGACTTCATAGTGAGTTCAGGATGAGTCCGGGCTACAGACAGGGCTATCCTTTCTCAAAAAAAAAAAAAAAAAAAAAAAAAAAATTGGAGATGGAGCCCAGGGCTTGGACATGCTAGGTACGTATGTGTTCTCCTGCTGAGCTGCACCCTGGACCCCATTTCTACCTTTTCATTCCTGGTCCCATGAATCCTGGCTATGAGAACACAGTACCATATATTCAGAGCATGTGCAGGAGAATCTTCCTTCAGCCCTGCTAGGTATTGTCACCTAGATGGCACTGGAACTGCACTTCCCAAAGGCCGTTCCACACTCCTGGCAAGCCAGTCACTCAGGATGGTGAGGAGCATGGCAAGAGAGAGGTCCATGAGCCCAGGCCCATGGCTGCACCTTATTTGCTGTGAGGTGAGTTCCTGGATCAGAAGCATGTTGTGTGGAACAGCACAGCAGTGGAAGAGTAGATGAAGGTTTTTTTTCAGTTTTTTGATGTAGAGTCTTGCTAAGTACTCAAGCTTGCCTCAAACTTGCAGTGATCCTCCTGCCTCACTCCCCAGTGCTAGGATTACAGGTGTGTGTGCCCAAACATGGCTTTAGATGGGAGTTTTGAAATAAGCTGTGCATGCAAGGAAGACAAATCCATGTCCAGAGTAAACGTCTATTCCAATATATATATATATATATATATATATATATATGTATGTATGTATATATATGTGTGTGTATATATATATATATATGAGAGACACTGTCCCTGGACTGGAAGAATGGCACAGCAGTTAGAGTGCTTGCTTAGCCAGTACAAGGCCCTGAGTTTGATTCCTCAGCACCCCACATACGCAGGGTATAAGGCTGCATGCCTATAATTCCAGCACTTGGGAGGCAGAGACAGGAGGATTACTGTGAGTTCAAGGCTAGTCTGGGCTATACAGCAATTTCAGGACCAGCCTGGACTACAGAATGAGATCCTGTCTCAAAAAAACAAAACCCCCCTCCCTATAATGGAAGCTAACTAGGGTAACACTCTGCTATCAAGGAGCTGGCTCATCACCCCGGGGAAAGGTGGCACATGAGGGACTCAGTGCAGGTCTCAGCTGATGGAAGAATGCTCTCCCATCCAAGTTCAAACCAGGCCCAACCCTCCTTAGCTTTCATGATCAAACGATGTCACACATGTTCAGGGTGGTATGGCTGTAGACTGCTGGCAGGATGGGTACTCAGCAGTGATCCTATCCAGGTGAGCCTTGGCAAGTGTAAGTCCATGTTGCTCAGCCCAGGCATGTACATATGCGTGTGCACATGTGTATGCATACATACATGTGTGTGTGTGTACACACAAGAGGTTGGAAGGGAGGAGTTAAAAACCGAATGGCTCACTGAGAGCACTGAGGGGAAACAGGAATAGAGGAGACCACTTAGCGGTGCTAGAGGGAGCGAGAGACAAAAAGGTTTCCTGAGTTTAGGCATAAATAGCCCTCATAGGTCATACCCATTGAGGGCGTGCTGGAGGGGTGGAGTGAGGAATCTGGAATTGTGTTGGAGTGTACTATTGTGCAATTGTGTGGATGTCCCTAGGATCACACAGATTGCTGTGTGGACATCCTTGTGGTCAGAGAAAGGCTGTGAATAATCCTGGAGTCTACAAAATATGGTGTGATGGCTGGAGGAATGCTACAGTGGTTAAAGTGCTTGCCTTGCAAGCACGAGGCCCTGGGATCGATTCCCCAGCACCACATAAAAGCTGGACATGGTGGCACACACCTGCAATCCCAGCACTCAGGAGGCTGATGCAGGAGGATTACCAAGTCCATGGCTACCCTGGGCTACATAATGAGCTCAGGACCAGAGTAGATTACAGAGTGAGGCCGTGTTTCAAAAAGAAAAAGTAAAAAATACGGTGTGAATATTCCTGACGTCACACAGATGGAAGTGTACACTGTTGTGGTCACACAAACTGCAGTTCAGACCCCATATGAGGCAGTGTGAATTGCCATATGGACATCCTTAGGCTACTCATAAATTCAGCCCTTGCAGAAGTCACACACACTGGGGAGTGGCCACTCTTGGACTTACATACACTGGAAAATGCACACTAGTAGCATCACAGAGGGGCTTACAGATACTTCTGGAGTTACTTAGTATTATTTATTTATTTATTGTGGTACCAAGATTGAGCCTTCATACTGAGCTATAATCCTAGCTCTTTTAACTAATAACTAACTAATTTTTATTTTGAAACAGGGTCTTGTCCAGTCTGGTCTTGAACTTGTAATCTTCCTGCCTCAGATTCCCGGAGTGCTGGGATTACAAGCCTATGCCACCAGGCCTGACACTTCTGAAGTTAAATTGAGTAGGGTGTCCATACTCTTGTAAGCAAAGAAAGAAAGAAAGAGAAAAAGGAAAAAGAAAGATATCGTGAGATGGTAATTTTTTTGATTTTTTTTGAGATAGGGTCTCGTTCTGTAGTCCAGACTGGTTCTGAACTCATTGTATATTTCTTTCTTTTATTTTTATTTTAATTTTAACACTGTGTAGCCCTGGCTGGCCTTAAACTCATAGCAATCCTCCTGCCTCAGCCTCCTGAGTGCTGGGATTATAGGTATGCACCACCATGCCCAGTTTATGTGGTGCTGGGGAATTGAACTCAGGGCCTTGAGCTTGCTAGGCAAGCATTTTACCTGCTGAACCATTCCTCCAGCCCCAGTAATTTTTTTTGAGACAAGATTTTCTTGTGGCCTGGGCTGGCCTCAAATTTGCAGTGCTCCCACCTCAGCCTCCCAAGCACTAGGATTACAGGCCTGCACCACATCTGTCTCAGAGCCAGCTTTGAATGAAGTCTTCTTTTTCAGCAGAAATAAATGGCTTCCCATGATTTGTTTGGTCAGTGAAGGGGCCTGAGTGAAGGGACCCTATGTCACTCAGATTGGCTACTGAGCATGTTTGGGTAGCATATGCCAAGGTCACACAGATGAGGGTTGTCATCACTGGAGAGATTATGTTAATTTGAGGCAATCAGGAACCACACCTGGATTAGGGCTTGGGAACCACACCTAGATTGGGAATTGAAAACCAGCATGGATTAGAGTGTGAGTGATTTGTGGGCCAGCAAATGAGGGAAGAGCACCCACCCGGATGTGGGAGGGCCAACTGGGAACTCGAACTGTATAAAAGGAAGGAAAAAGAAAGATTGTTACTGCTTTTTGCTCTGGGAAAGCTCTCACTTTCGCGGATCTTCATCACAGATTCGCCACAAATATGGAGCATTGTGGTCATCTCTGGTACGGCTGCCCCAAAGTAAACTATCAGAGCCCAGAGGCATGAAGACGAGGTCTGCAGGTGGGTTTTAATGTGAGCTTCCTGTCATCATTTTAAGAGGAGGTGGGGTTGGGGATGTATGTCAGTGATAGAGCGATCACCTAGCATGCTAGGACCTCTGTTCCATTTTCAGCACTGTAAAAACAAAAAAAGTTAAAGGGTGGGAGGGAGGAATAGCTCAGCAGTTAAAGCATTTGTCTAGCAAGTGCTAAGCACATGAGTTGGATTCCCCACCATCACATAAAGCCGGACTCGGTGGAACACACCTGTAATCTCAGCTTATGGAGGCCGAGGCAGGAGGACTGCTGTCAGTTCTAGGCTAGCCTGGGCTACATAGTGAGTTCAGGACCAGACTGGATTACAGAGAAAGACCCTGTCTCAAACAACAAAAAAAATCAAAACAAACAAACAAACAAAAAACAAAGAAGAGGTTAAAAGACAGACATGCATACACATGCAGAAAGCTCAACTGAAGGCAACAGTCTACAAACCAAGAAGAGAGGTCCCAGGAAAGATCAACCCTGCCAACACCCTGATCTTGAACTTCCAGCTTCCAAAACTGTGAGACAATAATTTTTTTTTTTTTTTGAGACAGGGTCTCACTCTAGTCCAGGCTAGTTCTGAGCTCACTATGTAGCACAGGCTGGTCTCGAACTCACACAGCAATCCTTCTGCCTCAAACTCCAAGTGCTAGGATTACAGGTGTGTGCCACCATGCCCAGCTTATATAGTTCTGGGGAATCGAACTCGGGTACTCAGTGCTTGCCAGGCTAAATGCTGAGCTAGTCCTCTAGCCAAAATTTTGTTCTTTAGCTGCCTAGTCTGTGGTACTTTGTTATGAAAGCCTGAGCAAAGGAATACACTTGCATCACCACTTACTTTGTTCCGAAGAAACAACTTCTGTGTGATAATAATTTTATTTTTTAACCCTTCAGTGTTTGTGTGTGTGTGCGTGTGTGTGTGTGTGTTGGGAGAGCAGTCTGTCATTGACCTATACCCACAGCCCAGATAATAATTTTTAAATGTGTTTGTCTTCATAGACAGCTAATTTAGTTTCTCAGAGATACTTCATTTTCACTATCATTTTTTTTTTTGAGACAGCGTTTTGTTCTGTAGTCCAGGCTCGTCCTGGACTCACTATGGAGCCCAGGTTGCTCTCGAACTCACAGCCTTCTATGTGCTGGAATTACAGGTTTGTGCCACCACGGTTGGCTAAAGAATCAGGCAAGTGCTAGGCAAGCACTCTAACCACTGTGCTATTCCTCCAGCCCATTTTCATTGTCTTGTAACCTCCTGCAAATCTGTTACCCTCTGACAAATTACAATGATATTTTTGTACTTAGATTGAACCTAGGGCCTTTGCACTAAGCTACGTTTCCAGTCTTTTTTATCTTTTATCATGGGATAGGTTATCGCTAAGTTGCTAAGTTGCCCAGGCTAAGGTTCAACGTTCACTCCTTCTGCCTCAGCCTCCCAGAGAGCCAAGATTACAAGTGCCACCACATAGCCTTCATGAGTGCGGAAATTACACGTGTGTGCCACCACACTTGGCTTTGAATCACGTTGGACTGAATTAAAATCCAAGTCCACAGGGAACACATGAATTGGTCAAAGCCTCATAGCCTAGGTGTGGATCTCTAAACTCCAGCCTTGAATGGGGCACAGAAATACTGAGATCAGGATAGTATGGGAAGGAGGCAAAGAATTCCATTTTCCCATGTAGGACGTAGTCCATTAACTTCTTATTTTCTTCTATTAGCATGGCATTTGAGTTTGGTCCTGATCTCTGAGATGATCCCATGCTGTGGTTTAGAGGGCCTTTTTTCACTTCATTTATTTATTTTTAGATAAGGTCTTGCTGTGTAGTCAAGGCTGGTCCTGAACTCACTGTGGAGTACAAGTTGGTCTCAAACTCACAGCAATCCTCCTGCCTTGGCCTTGAAGTTACAGAATTATAGGCGTGTGCCATGGCTCCTGGCTAATATTTATGTGGCAGTGGGTATTCAAACTCAGGGCCTTGTGCATGGCAGGCAAGTGCTTTAACCACTGGAGCTAACCCTTTATTTTATTTTGAGACAGAGTATTGCTCAATATCCCAGGCTGGTGCTGAACTCACTGTGGAGCCCAGGCTGACCTTGGACTCATAGCAATCCTCCTGCCTCAGCCTCCCTAGTGCTGGTATTACAGGTGTGTGCCACCACACCCAGTTTTATGTAGTGCTGGGGAACTGAACTCAGGTCCTTGTGCTTGCTAGGCAAGCACTTTAACTGCTGTGCCATTACTCCAGCCCCTTTATTTTACTTTTGAGACAGAGTCTGATGTAGTTGTCCATACTGGTCTTGAACATACTACGTAGCTCAGGCTGACTTTAAACACATGGCAGTTATCCTGCCTCAGCCTCCTGAGTGCTGGGATTACAGGCATGCAGCACCATGCCAGGTTTAAGTGATACTGGGGAATCAAACCCACATCCTTCGCCTATAATCTCAGCACTCAAGAGGCTGAGACAGGAGGATTGCTGTGAGTCCAAGGTCTGCCTGGGCTTCACAGTGAATTCAGGAACAGCGTGGACTACAAGGGAGATGCTGTCTCAAAACAAACAAACAAACAAACAAACAAACAAACAAACAAACACATCCTGTAACTTGCTAGGCAAACTACTCCCCCAGCTCCAGTGATGGATACTTTATTTTATTTATTTTTAGTTTTTCTTTTTTAAAGATGGGGTCTTGCTCTGTAGCCCAGACTGGTCCTGAACTCATGGGTGTAGCCCAGGCTGGCCTTGGATTTAGGACAATCATGCCTCAGCCTCCGGAGTGCTGGGGCTACAGGCACGTGTCACCACATCCAGCTTTATGTGGTCCTGGGGAATTGAACTCAGAGCCTTGCAAAAGCAAGTGCTTTAATCGCTGTGCCATTCCTCCAGCCCCTTATTTTATTTAATTTATTTTTTTTGAGACAGGGTCTCACTCTGTAGCCCAGTCTGGTCCTGAACTCATTATGTAGCCCAGGCTGGCCTTGGACTCACAGCAATCCTCCTGCCTCAGCCTGAGTGCTGGGATTACAGCGTGCATCACCATACCTAGTTTTTCTGGTGCTGGGCAATCGAACTCAGGGCTTTGAACTGGTATGCCATTCCTCCAGCCCCACTGATGGATCTTGTCATGCCTCAACTCGCCTGGGCTAAAGGACAGCCAAGCCACTGGCAAAAATTATTGGACCTCTGGGAGTGTCTGTGCAGTGTTTCCAGAAGAGATCAGCATTTGAATCAGTAGACTGAATACAGAAGATCCACCCTCATCAATATGGGCAGGCACTGGGCCAGAGGCCCACCCAAAAGGAACAAAAAGGCAGAGGATGGAAAAGTTTTTTTTTTCCCTCTCTTCTGGAGCTAGGACATCCATCTTCCCCTGAATTAAGACATGGAAGCTCCTGGTTCTTGTCTTTTGGACTCTGGGCTACATACCCAGCTTTGCCCAGTTCCCAGGCCTCAAGTACAGGGCTAAGAATTACACCACTGTCTCCCCTGGCTCTCAAGCACGCTAAGTGCACTGAATTACAACACTGCTCTCCTGATTCTCCATCTTGCAGATGGCAAATCTTGGGATTTCTCAGCATCCATAATTGCATAAGTCAATTCCCACAAGTTTCCTTTTATCTCAATTTATATCTATCTATCTACTTACCTGGCACATTTTGGTTTGTTTGTTTCTCTCTACCTTTATTTCCATAACCACTATTTATTTATTTATTTATTTAGAGACAGGGTCTTGCTCTGTAGCACAGGTTGGTTCTGAACTCACTAAGCAGCACAGGCTGGCCTTGGACTCATCAGCAATCCTCCTGCCTCAGTCTTACAAGTTCTGGTATTACAGGTGTATGCCACCATGCCTGGATTTATGTGGTGCTGGGGAATCTAACTCAGGGCCTTGTGTGTGCCAGGCAAGCTCTTTAATCGCTGTGCCATTCCTCAAGTGCCCCCTTTTTATTTTGAGATGACATCTCACTAAATCATTAAGTTGTCCAGGGTGAGACTGAATTTACAGACATGTGCCATCATGTCTAGCCAGTTTTTGTTTCTTGAGTTGATGAGTACCTCAGTTACTTGCTCTAGGGCTTCATCATAGCGGCTTAGTGAAATTCTGTCTCTATATAAAAATTAAAAGTTGAAAAAGAACTGATGATATAGCTCAGTGCAAAGGGCCTGGGATCAATCTCTACTACAGGAAAAAAAAAAAAAAAGGCCTCAATTTCCTGTGTCTTATTTTTCTTATGAAAGAATAGGGACAGAATAGATATACCAAATAACTTTAGGCAATATTGTTTTTTGTTTAGTTGTATTTTTGGTGGTAGTGGGAATGGAACAGTGGTTAAGAGAGCTTCCCTAGCAAGCACAAGCCCCAAGTTCGATTTCCCTTTACCATACAAGCTGGGCATGACGGTGTCTGTAATCCCAGAACTTGGGAGGCCAAGGCAGGAGGATTGTCATGATGGAGGCCAGCCTAGGTTGCATAGTGTGCTCAGAACCAGCTTGGACTACAGAACGAGACCCCGTTTCAAAAAAAGAGAGAGAGAGAGAGAGAGAGAGAGAAGCTAACACATTCTGCTTTCCCCTTTGAACTGTATGTCCATTAGGTGGTCCCTCCAGTCAGTATACGTGTGTGACCTTTATTCTGTTTGTGTCCAGGCCTCCGAATTGTTTTGTGGTCTATAGCAAGAGTGAGTTTTGCTGGGTTCAGGGGTACAGGCCTGTAATCCCGGTACTCAGGAGGTAGAGGCAAGAGGATTGCAAGTTCAACCCCAATCTGGGAATTTTGGTACAACTTGTCTTGAAATAAAAAAATAAAATGGGCTCGGGGTGTAGCTTAGAACAAAAGTCCTGGGTTCAATCCTTACTACTACAAAAAAGTGTGATTTTCCACAAGACCACATCTGGGCAGAAGAGAACCACAGCATCTTTGCAACACAACTGAGCCACATTACTGTTTACCTTGCATTCATCATAAATGAATCTCCAAGTGACACACTGCTTGGGCAAACCTGTTCACTTGTCTGATATGAATTGTAAGTGACTTCTGAAACCTTTATTTCTGACCCACAAGTCTCCCACCCGAGCTATCAACTTTCTAGTCAATCTTCTTTTCTCAATGTTGATTTGGATGTCACAACAGCTATTTATTGTATGTTCACATGCCAGGCCTCTTGTTTAGTGCTATCAATTCAGTAGTAAAGGGTACAGACCACGTTCCAACCCTTAGAACACTAATAGTCCAGCAAGGGGGATAATTAAAAAAAAATTTTTTTTTTTTTTTTGTCCAGTGAATTGAACCTGTGGCCTTCACTCTGAGTTACATTCTTTTTTATTTTTTGACACAGAGTATTGCTGGCTGGTCCTAAACTCACTATATAGCTCAGGCTGATCTTGAACTCAAGGTAATCCTCCTACCTCAGCCTCCCAAGTGCTGGTATTACAGGTATGTGCCACCATTCCATTTATGTGGTGCTGGAGAATTGAACTAAGGGCCTTGGGCTTGCTAGGCAAGTGGTTTACTGTGGGGGATGGGTCTTCTGTCCCTAGAAAGGGTCTAAGGGGAGGGCGAGTGTGCTGTCTGCCCGCTCCACAGCCTCTCAAACTCCAAGAGAGACAATCAGACGCGACAGGGAGTCTAGTGAAGGAGGAACTCACTTTATTCAGGAAGTACAGAAACTTCTATAGGATAGGGGAGGATGTTGTGAGAAGGAGGGGACAAGTAATTTGACGTGGCATTCATGTGAGTGAGACTTTAGCCAATTAACCACTTATTCACGCCAGCATGTACTGGGCTTAAACAGCAACTGCATTATGATCACATCCACGAGGGCGGAAAACATTTTGTCACCGCCTCTGACGCATTTGTACAGTCTTTCTCTTATACCCCAGTTGTTTACCAGCTTCGTGACTCCCTTATCAGAGCCATCAAGGACAAGGAACAGTTGTCATTGTTTAAGCAAAACTCCATCTGAGTTAAAGTACAAGCAGTAACAAATTCTTCTGAGCCAAGCATAACTCAAACACTTCTTTGTTGAAGAAACTCGGCCAAGGTCAGCGATGCTGAGGCTCTCGGGCCCCAACAGTTTACCTGCTATGCTACACTCAAGCCAAGACCCCAGCCCATTTTTTGGTTTTGATTTCGAGTCTTGTCAAGTTGCTGTTGCCCAGGCTGGGCTTGAACCTGCGATCCTCCTCCCTCAGCCTCTCAGAGTGCTGGGATTCCAAACCCAGCTATACTTACTTGTAAATGTAAATTGAAAAACAACAAAAAAGTATGAGATCCATGCCTAGACTTTGTATCTACATTCCAAATGGCAAGGTCTCTGAGATGTTTTGCAGTCTGTGTCTAAGCATAAGGTATATGCTTTGTTTGGAGTCTGTGGTTTTAGTCTGTCCCTGATGTGTTATGGGCTCTGTGTTACAGGATATGAGGTGTGTTAGATGTTGGTAGGACCTTGTGACCAGAGGATAAGGTCTATGTAATGTCTGAATATATGTGTTAGTTCTATGAGCTTTTTCCAATTTTTGACCAAGGATGAGGCCTCTGGGCTGTTTTGCGCTGCTCTGCGTCACATAGCACACTGTCTCAATTCTTTTGTGCTCTGTCCAATGAAGACTCTGGGCCGCCTAGCATATACCAGTGATGAGGTCTCATTTCTTTTAACAGGCAACTTGCTCCCCATGGCAAAACACAAATCACCTTCATTTATCTGTCTTTTCCCCCTTTGCTGTTTGTCTCTCCCATTCTTTGCACATAGTCTTGTGCGTGTGTGAGAGACTATTTACTTGGAATACATAATCAGAAACACTGCTATACTAAAGCAGTCATTATTTAACAAACTTCCTTTACGTACTTAGTGTGTGCAGGGAAGTTTTTGTGCTGGGGAAATAAAGGGAACTATTTTTTGAAGCATAGTGTTGCTCTACAGTCCAGGCTGGTTCTGAACTCACTATGGAGCACAGACTGGCTTGATACTCAAGACAATCCTCCTGCCTCAGGCTCCAGAGTGCTGTGATTAGAGGTGTGCGCCACCATGCCAGGTTTACCTGGTGCTGGGGAATGTAACTTACAGTCTTAGCAAGCGCTTTCACCGCTGTGCCATTCCTCTGGTCCCCGAGGGACTTAGAAATGCACAAATTCCCTACCCTTGCAATGATGATATTCCACTGGGTGCGTGCGGCGGTGGAGTAGGAGAGTGTCAGTTTTTCATTTTGATAAATGCTGCCACACAAATAAATACTTCCATTAGTGGCCTCAGGGGAATGAATGTGTTTCTGAGTGAGGTTCTGCAGCAAGAATTGGAAGACTTGGGTCTGTGCTCTCAAGATCATCAGGGCCTGAGGTGGGATGGTCTATGGGGGATGGGGAGACACAGGAATGGAACGAGGGCGGGAAGGAAGAAAACGTTGCGTTGGAGTGAAACGAAAACTAATTCACTCAACAGTGACGAAGAACAGTCACTGCTGGGTCAATTACACAAGGAGCGCTTGGGTGGGAACGAAGAGTTAATGAACAAACTGTGAAGCTCCGGGAGATATTATTTCGCGGCCGGGTAAAGACAGAACAGTTCGCTCCTGGAGGTAGCACACAGGAGGAGTCATATATCTTGGAAGATACCATTGTACGTGAGGGGTCTTGAAAGGTGTCTACATCCCGTGAGAGACTAAAGAGGAAAGAGGAAATGGCGCTGCCTTCGCTGCCCTCAGCCCAGCGAAGATCCTACCTTAAAATCTTAACCTATTTGGAAGCCGAGTCGACTGAAAACCACAGCCAGGGGACGTGCGCGAAGTGGTGTCCGACTCCAGGAGTAGGGCGGGATGAAGTCTAGCCTTAAGCTCCGATTGGTCATCGCGAGATTGCCTACCCAAGCTCTTCCTGGGAACCGAGTTTTCCGAAATCACTTAGAGGGGGTTATGAGTTATCCTCTGGCTGTGTGCTGCCATTGGCTGATGGTTCAGTGCAGGCGCTAGGGCTCATTGGTTGGTGTAGAGGCAGGCTTTGGCTATTGGAGAGTATAGGTTCGAATCCCGCCTAGGAACTTCAACTAAAGAAACTGGAATTATCGGCATGTACTAGAGGGCAGGCGCAGTGCGTCTGGTAATCTTTTTCATTTTCTTCTAGTTATTTCTTTTTATTTTTAAAGATATTTTTAAAACAGATTATTTCTGTAATTTAAAATTATGACCTGGAAGTAACAAGTTGGTTTAGGTGATCCAGGTTTCTTTATATCCACAGGGCACAGACACAATATTGGCTTAGATTTTCAACTCTACAGAAAAAAACAAACCAAACAGTAAATCCATGTGAAGTGTCTGTAGTTAACCTGCTGGGGCCTCCAGGCACTATGGCGCACAATGTCCAAGCTGGCAGGGATGCTGCCTCCTACCATGCCAGGAGGAGCTTTCCTTCAGCAACTTCCCAGGCTGAGCCTGATCCTATAACCCTCCTCACTATGCAAAGTGTGTAGGGCCCAGCGCCCACCTGCCTGGCTGCTGCAAGCCAGCTGCTTCTTTTTTAATTTCTTTCTTTCTCTCTCTCTTTCTTTCTTTCTTTCTTTCTTTCTTTCTTTCTTTCTTTCTTTCTTTCTTTTGGTTGAGAGTTGATATAATAAAAAGCAGTAGTTAGATGCCATGAGGTAGGTGGCAGTACTTTAACCGAATGCATGTTGTTAGGCTGGAAGGCCCCTTCCATCCTTGTCAAAGAGAACGCTAATCTTCTCTACTTTCATACAACATACTATTTCTTTTTAAAAACAAAACAATGCTTACTGCATACTGTTACTGATTTTAGAACCCACTCACTGTTCACAAGAACATTAAGAAAAAGTTGAGCTGGGTGGCATAGGCCAGCAGCACCACATAAAAATTAGCTGGAAGTAATGGTCTACACCTGTAATCCCAGCACTGGGGAGGCTCTGAGGCAGGAGGATTGCTGTGAGTTTGAAGGCAACCTGAGCTACATACTGAGTTTAGGACCAGCCTGGACTACAGAGTGAGACCCCCTCCCCCCCAAAGAAAACCTCTCTTCTCCAGGGTTCCTAGCATCTGTCTTTTAGGCAACCTGTACAGGTCAAGTCAAGCAGATAAAATTCAAGGTGATCTCATGATCCTCCTCTGGGCCAGCCCCTCTATCTGAGGAGACAGTGATCTGGAGGCTTTGCCCACTCTGGACCAGGCCTGTTGGGGTGTGGAGGTACATGTTAGTGTGTTAGTGAGGCCATAAATGACTTTACTCTGTGTGTGTGTGTGTGTGTGTGTGTGTGTGTGTGTGTGTGTGTGTGTCTGTGTTACTGGGGGTTGAACCCAGAGCCTTTGCACATTCTCAGCTCATTTTATTTTTATTTTGAGACATGGTCTTGCTAAATCACTGAGTTTCCCATGCTGGGTTCAAATTTGAGATCCTCCTGCCTCAGCTAGGATTACAGGCATTGCCCACTGCTGCTTGGCATGACAGTACTTTTTTTTTTCTTTTTGAGACACAGTCTCGCTCTGTGGCCTAGGCTGCTCCTGGATTCACTACATAGCCCAGCCTGGCCTTGGACTCATGGCAATCCTCCTGCCTCAGCTTCCTGAGTGCTGGGATTGTAGACATGTGCCAGCACACCTGACTTTATGAGGTACTGGGGAACTCAGGGCCTTGCGCTTGCAAGTGTTTTAGCTGCTGTGCCAGTCCAGGCTGATCCTGAACTCACTATGTTGCACAGACTAGCCTCAAACTCAAGGCAATCTTCCTGTCTCAGCCTCCTCAGTGCTGGGATTACAGGCATGAACCATCACTCCTGGTTTATGCGGTGCTGAAGAATAGAACTCAGGGCTGTGCTTAGTAAGCAAGTGCTTTGACCCCTGAGATGTATACTCAGCTCCGAATGTACTTTAAAATGATGAGATTTGAGCATCAGTTGTGGGATGGGGTGGGGCAGTGGTAAAGGGCAGGTAAGTAAAAGGAAAGTGGTTCTTAATTTGGCTTTTCATAATACAGTTATTACACACCATATGCAGTTTGCAGACTGTGCCAAGATGTGAAATCTCTTACTTGTTTTAGAATCTCAGTTCAGGATATAATGTCTGTGAACAGGCTGTGAAGTCTCATCTGTTTGGAAGCCTGTGTCTTAAGAGTTTAGTCTTTGAGATATTTGTAGATAGAAAGTTTCTAAATCATCCATGGGTCATTGTTCCCAGATGGACAGGGTTTTTAAAAATCCTAGAACTGAATTTCATTTTTGGGCTGGGGGCATATATCAGTGGTTAAAGCACTTGGCTAACAAGTGCAAGGCCTTGGGTTTGATTCCCAGCACCACATAAACCCGGCTGTAGGGGTACATGCCTGTAATCCCAGCACCTGGGAGGCTGAGGCAGGAGGATGGCTGGGAGTTCAAGGCCAGCCTGGGCTACATAGTGAGTTCAGGACCAGGCTGGAATATAGAGTGATACCATGTCACAAAAAAGAATTGAATTTCATTTTTGTTTTATTGGTATGTCTCTATGAGAAAGAAGCTTAAAATGGTTCTTTGTGCTTGTGGGCAAGATGTATGTAAGTTTTGCAAATTCTCTTTTATGTCCTCTGATTATTTTCTTTTTTTCTTTTTGAGACCTATTTCCAGAGTCCATTTCTGTAGTCTAGGCTTTTCCTGACCTTATTAATGTGGCCCAGATTGATCCTGACCTGGTATATAGCCCAGGCTGGTCTTGAACTCATGGCAATCCTATCTCAGCCTCCTGAGTGCTGGGATTACAGGTATGTACCACTACACCTGACAAATTTTATCTGGTGCTGGAGATTTGAACCCAGGGCCTTCAGCATGTGACACAAGTGCTTTAACTACTAAGCAACAGCCTTCAGGTGTTGTGGCCTCAAACTCAGGCAATTTTACCTCCTCCTCCTGAGTGCTGGGATTATAGGCATATACCACCATGCCCTGCATATATGGTACTGGGGATTTGAACTCAGGGCCTTGTTCTTGCTAGGCAAGTACTTTAACCAGTGAGCTATTCCTTCAGCCCCTGAAAAATCATTTTAGATTATGACAATATTACAAAAATAGTATGGAGAAATTTCTTTTAAGACAGACTCTTGCTCTGTGGTCCAGACTAGTCTTGAACTCACTATGGAGCCCAGGCTGGCATTAGACTCATGGCCGGCATGTGCCACTACACCTGGCTTTATGTGGTAGTGGGAAATCACACCCAGAGCCTTGCATTTGCAAGGTAAGTGCTTAAACCGCTGTGTCATTCCTTCAGCCCCTGGAGAAGTTTTATGTACCCTTCATTCAGCATCCCCTGGTGTTAACAATTTATGTAACCATGGTACAATTTCTAAAGCTGGGAAATGTATGATAATGTTGTCTGTGGGCCTTTGTTTACCTGTTTGGCATCTGTGTCCCGCATGTGAATATCTGAGCTCTTTGGACTCAGCTCCTTTGGGTGACAAAATGGCCCATGATGTGATGTCTCTGAGACTTAGTATGTTTTTTTCTTTATCTTTATTTTATGTTTTGCAGTGCTGGGGATGGAACCCAGGGCTTTGCTCATGCTTGGCAAGTGTTCCTTTCACTGAGCTACATCCCCAGCCAGGTATATGTTTTGTTTTGCTTTGTTTTGTTGGTTTGTTTGTTTCTGGTACTGGAGACTGAACCTAGGGAGCATTGTGCTATATCTCTAACCCCCACCCCCTTTTTTGAACATCATAGCCTGGTTTCTGTTCAGATTGCATAGGTCTTTTGCCTTTTTTTGAGACATGATTTTGGAAATTACCCAGGCTGGCCTTTGACTTGAAGATGGCCTTGCTGTCTTCTTGCCTCAGCCTCCTGAGATTACAGGCATGTACCACAACACCCAACAAGTGTAAACTTTTAGATGCTAGATCTTTTATCTCAGTGATTTTTGAGAGTATGACGCCTTTTTATCTATTAGAGTTCTCTTTCTAGCTTCTTTGAGCTGTTTAGACTTCTGAGCTCACTGAAGTCTCTAAGCACTTTGTTTTACTAGTGAGGATTGAACCTACAGCAAAACAAAACAAACAAACAGACAGACAAACAAACCTAGGGCCTTTACACCCAACTATATCCCTAGTTCCCCAACCTCCCCCTTTTTTAAAAGATAGGGTCTCACCATGTTGCTAAGTTGCCCAGGCTGGGCTTGAACTTTTGTTTCTCCTGCCTCAGCCTCCCAAAGTGCTGGGATTACAGACCTGTGCCACCAGGCCTGCCCTCTGAACACTTTGGGAGGGCTATACTCAAAGCTGTGTGTACTGTCAGCTAGTTTCTATTGGCCTGGAACAGGGATGATGAAGGCAGCAAGTACTGTGTGTTGAGCACAGGGTTTCTTAACATCAGAAGTACTGAGTTTTGGACACCAAGATTCTTTTTTGTTAAAGGCTATTCAATACCCACTCTAGTCCATCATGACTTCATTCAACCCTAATGACAGGTGCAAAAACCTAGTTCCAGTTAAGTTCATATTGTAAAATACTATGGCTAGAACTTTAACATGTGAATTTTGAGGGACACTGTTCTATCACAAATGTTTAGGGTGAGAAAAAAAGGAAAGAAGGGAGGGAAGAAACAGTGTGTGATATCCAGAAGCTGGCCTGGCACGTATGGGCAGGTTGTTATTTTCCTATTGCTTATAAATGATCTCACAGAATACCAGGTAAGACAAGGTTATGCTGAGGCCATGATAAAATGACACAAAGCAAAGTTCCTATAGAATGTTGTTGAGGGACTGGAAGAGTAGCTTCAGTGGTTAGAGCAATTGCCTGGCAAGTAGAAGACCTTGAGTTTGATTCCCAACAACATATAAGCTGGGCATAGTGGCACATGCCTATAATCTCAGCACTCAGGAGGCTGAGGCCAGAGGCTTGCTGAGAGTTCAAAGTCAGCCTGGGCTACATAGTGAGTTCAGGACCAGCCTGGACTACAGAGACAGATCCTGTCTCAAAAAACAAAACAAAACAAAACAAAAAACCTCCAAACAACAACAACAACAAAACCCAACTTAGCAGTGCCCTTAAATCTCTCCCCTGCAGGTGCTACTCAGTAGTACCCTCACATGCACTTTCATCATGTGACACCATCTGCCACGAGGTCCTCATCAGAGCTGAGCAGATGCTGGTGCCATCCTCATGAATCTACAGAATTGTTAACTAAATGAGTATTTTCTTTATTACAAAAAAGTACTCAGCCTTAGATTTTTTATAGCAGCATAAACAACAACAACAAAACAAAAACAATGCCCATTCATAAAACTGGCATCATTTTAAGAAAACATCCAATCCAGTGTGAGCATCTACTTCCTTTATAGCCTTCCTAGAGCCATTCAGCCGAAGTCTGGTTCCTGTAGTCACCTCTGCCACCCTCTTACTGGGATATTTCACAGTTCCCCATGGTGAGCATTTTCCCTTGCTGCAATGAGGGATAATCTCAATAGATTCAATGATCGTAGAGTGGTGGCCCAGGAAAGGCAACCATGACATTAAAGGTGAGTTAGTTATATAATAATTGTTATACCAAATATAGCAGGCTAATTTTAAGTTGATAATTTTGTATGGCCCATGAATGATGTCATAAGTATTAAAATGACCCCTGGCAGAAAAAAGTTTCCCCATTCCCCACTACTTAACTTACAGGTATGTTCCTGGGGATGGTCTTTGGCTAACAGGTACTGACAAGCAGCACCCTTGGTTTCCTAGCCATTAGATGCCAGTAGCACTGTCCTGCAGCACAGAGTTGTGGGGACAAGAAATGTCTCCAGGCATTGCTAAAAGTTCCCTGAGGCAGCAAAAAATTGCTAAAGATTAAGAACCACTTGTCTGGGGTATGCATTGTTGTAGCACTTTGCAGGTCTTTGAGGTTTGTGTTCTCTGAGTGGTATTTGAGTCTTTGTTTCAGTGTGTGGGGTCTGCCTTGGGTTTGAAAGCTCTGAGATCCTTGGGGAATGCTATATCAGGAATGAGTGACCTTGTCATGTACTAAAATCTAGACATAAGGTACACATGGTACCCACACCTGTGCCATATGCCAAGTAGAAAGGGGAGTCGTGACTGGCTGTGACCTCTTCCACAATCCCAGCTTCCCTGTCTAGTCCTTGAAGCATTGGTGACCTGACTTCTTCCTAAATTCTGGCTTACCCTCTCTTCTGAAGGTAACAGTTTCCACTAGCACCATGTGAAAAAGATTGTGGTGTAGGAAGGTATTTGTTCTGTGGTCCTGACACCAGCCATGGAGGTCTCTCAGGATGCACATTGCCTGGAGGGATGCTGGAATCCATCTCCTCTCAAGCCTCATCCAGACCTCTAATAACCCATCCCAAGTGGGTTTTAGAGCCTGATAGACACTGTATCAAAGCCTGGAATACTCAAGATGTGATTGGATGGTAGGAAAATCTGGACTCCATTCTCCTTTCAAAAAGTTTTTAATGGCCTGGAAAACTAGCACAGCAGTTAAAGCACTTGCCTAGCAAGTACAAGTCCCTGGGTTTGATTCCCCTGCACCACATAAACTGGGTAATCCCAGAGCTGAGGAGGCTGAGGCAGAAGAAAGTTTATTTTATTTTATTTTATTTTCGAGACAGGGTCTCACTCTGTAGCCCAGGTTGGTCCTGAACTTACTTTGTAGATCAGGCTGGCCTTGGACTCATGGCAGTCCTCTTGTCTCAGCTTCCCAAGTGCTGGGATTACAGGCATGTGCCACCATGCCTGGTTTATGTGGTGCTGGGGAATCGAAGTCAGGGCTTTGTGCCTGTTAAGCAAGTGCTTTAACTGCTGTGCTATTCCTCCAGTCTTAGAAAGGTTTTTTTGAGACAGAGTCTCACTAATTGCTAAGTCATCCAAGCTAAGCTTGAATTTGTGATCCTCCAACCTCAAGCCTCCTCACCCAGCACTCTGGAGGCTGAAGCAGGAGGAATGCAATGCAAGGCCAGCCTGGGCTTAATAGTGAGTTCAAGATCACCCTGGGCTACAGAGTGATACCCTGTCTCAAAAACAAAACCAGAAACAGCCAAATATGTAGCCCAGGCTGGTCCTGAACTCACTATGAAGCTCAGGCTGGCCATGGACTCACGGCAATCTTCCTGCCTCAGCCTCTTGAGTTCTGAGATTACAGGCATGAGCCACCATGTCCAGCTTATGTGGTGCTAGGGATTCGAACCCAGGGCCTTGCCACTTGCTAGGCAAGCATGTTAACTGCTGTGCTATTCCTCCATTCCTTACTCCTTTAGTTTATGTTAGCCTGCCTCAGGTATTTTATTATAGGAACTCAAAGTAGGCTAACATTGGTCTCCTGATTTAAGCGTCTTCTTAATCACATACCCCTCTGATTTTCTTTCTTTTTCTTCCTTCCTTCCTTCCTTCCTTCCTTCCTTCCTTCCTTCTTTCTTTTCTTTTCTTTTCTTTTCTTTTCTTTTTTTTTGAGACAAGGTCTCATTCTGTAGTCCAGGCTGGTCCTGAACTCACTTTGTAGCCCAGGCTGGCCTCAAACCCTCAGACCCATGGTAATTCTCCTGCCTGTATCCCAACACACATCCCTTTGAAAACAGAATTCAGGGTTGGAGGAAGGGAAGCAAGTGATCCAGGTAAATGCTATCTTTAGAAGCTTCTGGATAGTTGAATGTATACAGGATGCTGAAGGATAGTGTGTCCATAGAGAGCATGGGAATTCTGTGTTTCTTCCTCCGTAATCCTCCTGCCTCATCTTCCTGAGTGCTGGGATTACAAATGTGTGCCCCTTGTGCCTGGCTAATTTTTCTGTAGTGTTGGGGAATTCAACCCAGGTCTTTGCACATGCTAGGCAATCTCTCTAACCATTGAGCTGTGCTCCCAGCCCCATTTCTTTTCTTTTCTTTTCTTTCTTTCTTTCTTTTCTTTTCTTTCTTTCTTTCTTTCTTTCTTTCTTTCTTTCTTTCTTTTTTTTTTTTTTTTGAGAAACAGCTTTACTAAGCTGCTAGGTTGCCCAGGCTAGGCTCCAATTTGAGATCTTCCTACCTCAGCCTCCCAGAGTGCTGGTTCTATAGGCCTGTGCCACTGGGCCTGGCTGTTCATCAGTATCTTTCGCAATAAGCCAGTAAAGGGGCCAGGCAGCTATTTCGGAGGTTGAGGTGATTCTTCCTCATGGTCACTTGAGTCCAGGATTTTAATACCAGGCTAGGCAACATAGTGAGATACTGTCTCAAGAAAACACCAGCAGATGTAAAACAACAACAACAACAACAACAACAAAAGACAAAACAACAACAACAACAACAACAACAACAACAACAAACAACAAAAAACAGTCTGGAGGAGTAACGCAGAGGTTAGAGCAGTTACCTACCAAATGCATAGGCCCTGAGTTCAATTGCCTAGCACCACAAATCTGGGTGTGGGTGTGGTGGTACTTGCCTGTAATCCCAGCCCTGAGGTTAAGGCAGCAGGATTGCCAGGGTTGCTGTGCGTTCAAGGCTGGCCTGGGCTTCATAGTGAATTTAGGATCAGCCTGAACTGCAGAGGAAGACCCTGTCTCAAAACAAAACAAAAACAAAAGCTTCGGGGCCTTGAGCTTGCTAGGCAAGCTCTATATCTGCTGTGCTATTCCTCCAGCCCCGAAATTACAGTTTTCTGCCACTATGTTCAGTATCTGTGAACTGTTGGAAGACTGCACACTGTTTTTGTGTGTTCTTTGATATGACTGTTATTTATCAGTTCCAGGAAGGGAAGGTAACTGGAGTTTGCATCTAGGAGACTAGGTGTCAGAGCAGTTTGGGCCACTGAGTCATGAAGACTCACTGAACATGAAGTCCCTGATGTGTTTAAGAGACTATATCCAGATATTAATATTTATGAATTTGAGGGTAGAAGGGATTTGTATCCCAGGTACCAGTTTTCTGAACTGTTTATGCATGTATGTCCTAGGATGTGAGTTTTCTTAGTTGTTGGTGAGTGTCCTTAGCATGATCATAGTGTGTGTGTTGCAGTAATGGTACATGCTGACTCTGTTCATGGGTGTGTATGCCATGAAATGAGGTAGCTGAGCTCTTTTAGTCTTTTTAGGGCTGTGAGTCTCTGCTGTCTTTTGGTGTGTATTTCCCAGAATGAGAAACTTCTAATTTGTTTTCCCACTCCTAGATAGGAAATTTTGGGTCTATTTGGGTGTGTATGTGAAGTTTCTATTTTCTTTATGTGTGCCCAGTGGCACAAGGTGTCTGATTTGAATGTGATGTGCACACCACAATATGAGGCATCTAATTTTTTTTTTTTTTGAGACGGGGTCTGCTCTGTAGCTCAAGCTGTTCCTGAACTCCCTATTGAGCCAAGGCTAACCTTGGACTTGTGGCAATCCCACTGCCTCAGCCTCCCTAATGCTGGGATTACAGGCATGCTCTACTATACCCAGCTTATGTGATGCTGGGGTATTGAACCTAGAGCCTTGCACTTGCTAGGCAAGTGCTTTAACCTCAGTTTCATTCCTCCAGCCCCGAGGCATCTAATTTTTTTTTATCATTGTATATTTCAGGATGTGAGTTCTTTAAGTTAGGAGTGTGAGGTGTACAATTTGTTTTCAGTTTTAATATCCTTGGATGTTAGATCTCTAATCTATTTGTAGGTCTATGTCCCAGGGTGTTGAGTCTCTGAGCAATTTGTAGGTGTATTTTCCTGAGTGTTAGATTTCTGAGCTGTTGGGTTGTATTCTCTAGGGATGTGAGTACTGTGGTCTGTTTGTTGTTTATATGTTGCCCAGCATGAGGACTCTTTGATCTGAGTGTGTATGTCCCCGGTTGTGAGGTCTCTGTGGTGGCTGTGGGAGTATGTGGGTGCATTTCCCAGGATTTGAGTCCCTGAGTTCTTGGTTTATATATGTCTAGAATGTGAGGTCTCAGATCTATCCTGCCTATCCCTCTGTGTGTCCCAGTATGTGGGATGTCTCTTCATGGGTGTATGTGAGTACTATGAAGTTTCTGATATTTTTGTGGTTATATGTCCCAAGGAATGAGGTCTCTGATCTTTTGGGGGGTGGGTTTCACTAAGTGAGTTCTCAATCTGTTTGTGGCTATGTGATTTAGGATATAGGTATGCAGATACCACAGTGTGAAGTCTCTGAGCTGTTTGCTGGTATATATTCAGAGGCATGAGTACTCTAATCTGTTTGACGGAATACTTACCAAGGTCTGTGGTCATTTTTGTAGCTAAAAACCAATATGTGAGTCCATATTCCTTGTTATATGTCAAGGTCATTTTATGGGTTTGTTTCCCAGGGTAGGAGTTCTCTAATCTGTTTGGGGGTGTATATTCCAGAGTGAGAAGTCACTGATTTTGTTTGTAAGCTTATGTTTCTCTATGTAAGTTCTCTGATCTGTTGGTGACTGTGCCAAGACCTTGAGGTCTTTCCTCTCCTTATGCTTATTATTTTTTTTTTGAGACACGGCATCACTCTGTTTTTTTTTTTTTTTTTCCTTTTTGAGACAGGGTCTTGCCCTGCAGTCCAGGCTGGTCCTGAGCTCATTATGTAGCATATGCTAGCCTTGAATACACAGCAATCCTCCTGCCTCAACCACCAAATGCTGGATTGCAGGCATGTGCCCCCACACCCAGTTTATGTGGTGCTGGGAAATCAAATCTAAGATGTAGCACTTGCTAGGCAAATGCTTTAACCAGTGAGGTATGCTCCCAGCCCTCTCTTTGTGGTTATTATCTACAGGTGTGATGATTCTATTGCATTTGTGGCTCTGTATGCTAGAATTTTAGGTCTCTGGGCTGTTTCTGCAAGTGTATTCCAGGATATGAGATCTCTGATCTGTTCATGGGCATATGTTTGATGATTTGAGATTGAGGCCTTTGATCCATTTGTGGATGTATTTACCAGAAAAGATCTCTGACCTGTTTCTGGGTATATGCTTGAATAATAGGTCATTTTTTAAATCTGTTGTGTTTGTTTGCTACCCTTAGAGTGAGACAGGGTCTCACTCTGTAGTTCAGGCTGGTCCTGAACTCACTATGTAGCCCAGGCTGGGCTCAAACTCATGGCAATCCTCCTGCCTCAGGCTCCCAAGGACTGGAATTACAGGTGTGCACTATCACACCTAGTTAATTTTTATGTGGTGCTGGGGAATTGAACCCAGGGCCTTACGCATGCTAGATAAGCACTCTAATTTCTAAGCTATACCCCCAGGATTTGAGGTCTGTGTTGTGCCTGTTAGTATAATTACCAGTATGGAAGGTGTCTTTCATGGGTTCATGGAAAGAGCAGAAGTTCTCTGATGTGGTTGTGATTATATAAACTTGAGTGTGAGGTCTCTTATCTGTAAGTGGTTGTATGTCTCAGTATTGATATCTGTGGGGTCTTTTTGGGTATGTGTCTTATTTTGTAAAGATCTGTTTAAGAGTATACTTCCTAGGGGGCCCACATTCAGGGCCCTATTTTGTATAGCAGGAGTTTTTACTCCTCTGTCTTTGGTCTCTAAATAAAGACATTTTCTACACATTCAAAAAAAGTGTATATTTACCAGGCTGTGAGGTTTATAACTCTGCTCATACTGTATGACCTGAGATGTAAGGTCTGTGCAGCTATTATGACATCTCTTTTGTGGCTGCATGTAAAAAAAAATTAGGTCTGTGATTTATTTGTGGTTGTATACTCATGGGTGCGAGGTCTCTGAACTGTTTGTGGATTTAATTTCTGGAGTTTGACATTGTTGATCTGTTTGTAAGTGCCTGCGTCATGATGTGATGTGAGTTCTCTGATATTTTTGAGGGCATATGTCCCATGACATGAAGTATCTCATCTATTTCTTAGTGTGTTTCCAAATGTGAGGTCTCTCACACGTGTGAGAGTATATGTCCTAGTGCTGAAGAAATAGCACAATAGAGTGCTTGCCTAGCAAGTGCAAGGCCCTGAGTTCAATTCCCTAGCACCACATAAACTGGGCATGTTGGTGCTTGCCTGTAATCCCAGTACTTGGGAGGCTGAGGCAGAAGGATTACTCTGAGTTTGAGGCCAGTCTGGGCTCCATGGTAAGTTCAGGAATAGCCTGGAACACAGAGTAGGACCCTGTTTCAAAAAAAGAGTACATGTCCCATGATAACAAGGCCCCTTGCAGACATATTTCCATTTTTAGGTGGTATGTCACAATTTGAGAATACACTGCTGTTAGGTTAAAGAAGATCCTGTTAACACCAAAAACAGGACCAGCATCAAGAGAATTTGGAATGAAAGTTTATTACTCCCCCGCCCCAGGACCCTATGCCTGGGTAGCAAGTTCAGGTGTAAACCCCACCCCCCCCATGTCCAGGTATAAGGCCAGGTGTAAGACATAAGGGCTAGGGCATAAGGGATAAAAGGATAAGAAAGATGGATAAAAGGAGTGTAAAGGAATGAGGGATAAAGGGCATAAGAAAAAGGGGATACAAAAAAGGGACCAAAAAGGGGCTGATTATGGGATGAATAGAGTTTTTATGAAGTATAGGTTGGATTAGCCAGCATGAGGGTTGGGGATTTGACTGCTTAGCTGGTGTGTAGATTGGTGATTGGACAGGAAGAAGGCAAAGCGAAGTTGCCTGTAGTTTGGGAGAGCAGACAGGTGGGCAATGGGTTAAAGAAGACAGGTGACCATGAGGGTCAGGGTTGTTATCAGTTGCCCAATTTCCAGGCCCAATGAAGTTGTTACGTTGGGGTGGAGAAATTAGTTAATGGCAGGCAAGAAAGAATGAGGGAGTAACTATATATAAGCCAATGTCCCACACAGAGAGCCAAGCTCTGTGTGGGAATGGTGGAGAAGTTTGGCATGAGAGTTATGGCACAGGAACCTCACAACTATTTCATTTCTGAGTTTATTTCCCAGTATGAGAGTATGCTGTGGTATAAACTGAAGAACATTGGTTCTCTGATCTATTGACACATGTCTCTGATTGTGATGTTTTTAATCTGTGAGTGGATATCACAAACTGGGACTCTGCTCTGTTTGTGTATGCTTATGGAGGGTGTAAGATTCGATTTGATTGGTCAGGTATGTCACAGGCTGGAGGGAAGTACAGGGGTTATAGCACTTGCATAGCAAACACAAGGCCCTGAGTTTGATTCTCCAGCATCACATAAGCTGGCTGTGATGGTGCATGTCTATAATCCCAGCACTCGGGAGGCTGAGCCTGAGGCAGGAGGATTGCTGTGAGTTCAAGGCTAGTCTGGGTTACATAGTGAGTTCAAGACCAACCTGGGCTAACTATTTGCAGGTGTTTGTTCCAGGTTTTATGAGCTTTCTGTATGTGTATTCCCAGGAAGTAAGGTCTGTGATCTTTTTATTCAAGGATGACATTTCTTTCCTTTTCTTTCCTTTTTGAGACAGGGTCTCACTCTATAGTCCAGGCTGGTCCTGGAATCTAAGCATAACTTATGGCCTAGAATGTGGTCTGTTTTAGAAAATGTTCCGTGTGCTGCTGAGAAGAATGTGTAATCAGTTGATGTTGGGTGGAAAACTCTGTGAACATCTGTTATGCCCAATTATTCTGTAGTGTTGTTCAGCAGTTGTATATCTTTGTGGATATTTTTGTCTGGTTGATCTTTCTGTCTGTGATAGTGGAGTATTAAAGTTCCCTACTATAATTGTATTGGGGCCTACGTGTCCTTTCAGGTCTAATAATTTTGGGTTTACATAATTCGGTGCTCTAGAGTTGGGGGCATATATATTGATAATTGTGATTTCTTCCTGTTCTAGTGTTCCTCTAACCAGTATGTAGTGGCCATCTTTGTCTCTCTTGACCTGTTTTGTTTTGAAATCTGATGAGTCTGAGACTAATATAGCTACACCTGCTTGTTTTCTGGGACCTGTTGCATGAAATATTAAATTCCATCCTTTTATTTTTAGTCTATGAGTTTCCTTGTGGGTGAAGTGTGTCTCTTGTAGGCAGCAAATTGTGGATTTCTGTTTTTTGATCCAGTTAGCTAGTCTATGTCTTCTAATAGGTGAGTTGAAGCCATTCACACTTAGAGTAATTATTGAGGTATGTTTGGTATGTCCTGCCATCGTTGTAGTTTTTCAACGTTGTTTGCTGGTCTTACTGTTTTCTCAGCTCATTCCTCTCTAGCTGTTGTCTCTTTTTCTCTGGGGTCACTAGTGTTGTTGGCCTTTATTTCGCTATCCAAGTTTCCTTTTAGAATTCTCTGCAGTGATGGCTTAGTGGCTGCAAAAATTTTAAAGCTTTCTATACCATGGAAAGTTTTAATTTCTCCCTCTAATTTAAAAGATAATTTTGCTGGGTATAGCAGTGTTGGTTGGCATTTGTGTTCTCTTAGTGCTTGGATGACATTGCTCCACGATCTCCTGGCTTTTAGAGTCTGGGTTGAGAAGTCTGCAGTTATCCTGCAGGTTCATCTTTGTAGGTCACCTTCTGTTTTTCTCTTACAGCTTTTAGTATTCTCTCTTTGTGTTGGGTTTCTAGTATTTTAATTATGAGGTGTCATGATGAGGTTCTCTTCTGATCAAGATTGTTTGGTGTTCTATATGCCTGCAGTAGTGCCATGTTCATTTCTCTTCTTAGATTTGGGATATTTTCCTCTATAATTTCATTGAACATGACTTTTAAGCCTTTTGTTTTGTTCTCAGTCTTCTCTTGAACTCCCATAATTCTGAGGTTGCTTCTCTTTGAATCATCTATCAGTCGTTGTAATGACTCACTTTCTTCTTTTTTTTACTTTGCGTTCTTTAAGGTCTTTCTGTTCCCACTCCATCCTTTTGTCTTCTAGGTCTGATATTCTATTCTGAAAATCTTCAAAATGGGCTCATGGCATTAGCTTCTGGGGTCTTATTTCCCCATGATTCAGTTTATGAAGGAATACACATTAATGTCCTAGCCTACAGGGTTCTTTGGATTTGTATGAGGATGTGGGGCAGGGGGAAGCTAAAAATCCTGTGAGTTCTGTGCTGGGAGTAGGCAGTAAGGGGAGATATAATAGTCTGATAGCTTGTAAGGTGTCTTGTTCACACCCAGCCTCATCAGAAAAGCTTTCCTCTGTCCTGGCTTTTCTCCCCTAAGGGCAGAGCTCTCTGCCCTCTGAGGTACTCCAGCTACCATGTAAGCCATTCAGGTGTTCGGCAGCCTTTCTCTCCTCTCTGCAACTGTCTTTTGTGCCTGTTTCTTCCTAGGCTCTGTTTAAAAGTGACCCCAAATCCATGCTGTGGCATCTCTGTGTCTTCTTTTACTCCAAAAAGTTCAAACTCAGGCTATTTTCAAAGTGGCTCCTCTACACATCACTGCCTAATGTGGCTGCTGAGCACTGTTTCTCCCAAGATGGCCTAAACTCTAGGAGAGCTTTTCAAGAGGACGCTCCCAATGCATTTGCAGTTACACTACCCTCAGGCTTGTTTCTGGAGGCTGGGGTTACCAGCTTCTGTCAACTCCCTCATATCCGAGTCTGGATCCACGCTTACCTTGGTCTGAGGCTCCTGGCTGTAGGCATTATTTGGTCTGTGGACGCCAGCAGCTCATGGCCCTTCATAGCCTGCCTTCTTGGGCTATTGTGTTTTCCTAAGCTTCTAATGTGCCTGTGTGGGTTCCAACCTTTCCATGCCCTCCTTTCAATTCCTGGGGCTTTCCTCCCTCTCCTAGCTAAGCTGAATGGGCAGTTTTTAATGGTATCTCAACTTTTTGAGTGAGTCTACCAGGAGATATTGAGCAGTTTTGTTACTCAGTCACCATCTTGCCCAGAAGTCTGCAATAACTAGTTTTTATTTTTTCTCACTATTTTATTAATATACATATGTAATACATAATGTTTTTGAGACAGGGTCTCACTCTGTGGTCCAGGATGGTTCTGAACTCACTTCAGAGCCCAGGCTGGCCTTGGACTCAGGGCAATCCTCCTGTCTCAGCCTCCCGAGTGCTGGGATTACAGGCGTGCGCCACCACGCCTAGCTTATGTGGTGCTGGGGAATCGATCTAGGGTACTTAGTGCTTTCTGGGCAAGCGATTTAGCCACTGAGCCATTCCTCCAGCCCCATAATGTTTATAATGAACTTGAGTATTTTATATCATATCAACTTTACCATCCCTTCCCATTTTTGACCCTCACACACCCTCCCTATCCCTTCCCCCAACTCTGACTATCACATCATGTGGTTCTATAGAATGTCTGTTCTGGGTTTCCCAAGTCAGACAGACTATACAGTACTTAATGTATTTAATCTTCTGCATCTGAATCATTTCACTTAAATCACCACTCTTTAGCTCGGTTTCCTATTCCTTGATCAAATCTTGATGCCTGTTCTCTGAGTCCAGCCAATCCTTTATTGGGATATTTGCCAAAAGTTCTTTTTTTCTATATTTTTATATATCTTTGTTGATACTTGTGTCTGTTGAAGGGATTATGTCAACTTAAAGGAATTAGGAACCACACCTCCTTTAGGATTAGGATTTGTCAACCACCCTAGATTGGGGACCAAGACTTGGTCAGGATTAGAGTGTGAGTGATTTGTGGGCTGGACAATGAGAGAAGAGCACCCACCCAGATGTGGGAGGGCCAACGGGAACTCCAAGGGTATAAAAGGAAGGAAGAGGGACGATTGTCACAGCTTCCTCCTCTGGGAAAGCTCTAGCCTTCGCAATTGTCTATGGACACTGACTTGCTGCACATCACTGATCGTCAGCACAGATTCACTCTAGTCTCAACTTATGCCTGTCTGTCCATTGCTGCTCTTCAGTTGCTGATCTTCAGGCTTGGGCCTTCACCTGAGATCCACAGGAGATCTACTTCATGGCTGATCTGCTATCTTGGACCATTTCTATCCTTGGATTTGTAAGCCATCCTAATAGACCTTTTTGTGATAAAATCTATAAATTCTGTCTTTTAAAAGAATCCTAAATAATACAATATTCATAAACTGGGCTTTACCTACCAGTCCACATAAGACAAGAATTACAACCATGTAATTCAGAAGACTAATAAATATGAGAAAGAAGAAGAAAAGTTAAATTTCAGATACCTTAGCTGAATACTGGAAGGTACGTGTTTGTATATTCACAGGGTTATCTTTACATCAATCAGTTTTCTTAGGACAAGCTTACATCAAAGACCTAATAAGTGAATTGCTACAATAAATGAACTAAACCAATATCATATTTCTGTATTAAATGAACTTAAATGTATATCACATAAGTATACTTAAGGTAACAGATATGAAGGCAAATTTAATTATTTCAAACTTTTTTAACTTTCATAACTTATTTACTCACATTTCACTGATTACTAACATTCTGCTAGATTTGGTTTATAATTTCATCTGCCGATCCGTCCATTTATTCATGCATAGGCATTTTAAAAAGATACTATGTCAATTCCCAGTGTGGAATGTAATTATACTATACTATTACTAATAATATTGATGTGGGGAGATTTCACAGATTTTATTGGACAATTGGTACTGTTTTAGAAGTATATCAATCAAATGATTTAAATACCAGTCTTTTTTTATTACATTTTTCTCTTTAGATGTTACCTTTCCTCCAAGCTATTTTGGTGGTACTTATATTTCTATCTCTCACATTCAACTCACATTCAACATCAAAAAAGTGAATTGCTACATTAAAAAAGTTTAAGACTATCAATTGGCTACAGTAAATGGACTTAAATCTGTATCACATAAGTATACTACAATTAAAGTAATAGATAGATAGGTATGTTTAGTTATTTCATATTTTTAAAAACTTTTGCATATTGTTTACTCATATTTCATTAATATAAACATTTTGCCCCATTTGGTTTATACTTTTACCTAATACTTTTTCCCTAATTTCATGTGTAGCCTTACTTTTTCCTCATCTCATTCTCCTCTAGCTGTTGTTGCTTTTTCTCTGGGGTCATTGGTGTCCTTGGCCTCCCTTTTGCTTTCTAAGTTTCCCTTAAGTTTTCTCTGAAATACTGGCTTAGTGGCAGAAAATTTCTTTAAGCTTTCTATATCATGGGAAGTTTTAATTTATCCCCCTAATTTAGAAGATAATTTTGCTGGATATAGCAGTGTTGGTTGGCATTTGTGTTCTCTTAGTGCTTGGATGACATTGCACCATGATCTCCTGGCTTTTAGAGTCTGGGTTGAGAAGTCTGAAGTTACCCTGATGGGCTTATCTGTGTAGGTCACCTTCTGTTTTTCTCTTACAGCTTCTAGAATTCTCTCTTTGTGTTGGGTTTCTAGTATTTTAATTATGATGTGTCGTGATGAGGATCTCTTCTGGTCAAAGTTGTTTGGTGTTCTATGCCTGCAGTAGTTCCATGTTCATTTCTTGGATTTGGGAAATTTTCTACTATAATTTCATTGAACATGACCTTTAAGCCTTTTGTTTTGTCCTCAGTCTTCTCCTGGACTCCTATAATTCTGAGGTTGTTTCTCTTTGAATCAACTATCAGCCATTGGAATGATTTGCTTTCTTCCTTTTTTACTTTGTGTTCTTTACAGCCTGTATGTTGCAGCTCAATCATTTTATCTTCTGGGTCTGACATTTCATTCTGAAAATGTTTGAAGTGGTTGCTTATTATTTCCTGTGTGTTTTTCACTTCCTGAATATCTGCGTTCAATTTTTTATATCTCTGTTGTGTTCTTCTCTAATTTATTGTATTGCCTTCATTATCTTCTGGTTTATACCTTCTTTGTGCTCCTCTAATTGCTTTTCAATGTTTGCTGTTAGCTTAGCTGTGTCCTGGCATATCTCTTGCATTATCTGTTTCATTTCCTGTTTTAATTCAAAGTATTCCTGGGCCCAGAAGTCATCATCTTTTTTTGTCTTTTTCATTTTTGGATTCTATTTCAGCATCCCTGGTATCATTTTCTGGGGTGTCAGGTCTTTTTGTAGGAGATTTGTTACCACATTTCCTCATGGTTCTGTTGTCTCTGGCTGTCTCTGGTGTGTAGAAAAGAAGGGTTTGGCTAAGGCCCAGTCATAGATGCCTCTGGATGCCTTTGGCCCAAGGGATGGATGGGGCGATGGTATTCCTGGTCCTAGATGCCTCTGGCAACCTCTGGGGCTCAAGATTGACAGGGCAATGGAATTCCCTGGAAGCCTCTGGAAGCCTCTGGTGCACGAGATGGACGGGCAATGGACTTCCTGGTCCTAGATGCTTCTGGCAGTGGTGAGATCTGGAAGCCTCCATCATGCACAGGAAGGAAGGGGCAATGGTCCCCCTTTTGAGGTATCTTGTTCACCCATGGCCTCCTCAGCAAAGCTCTCCTGCCTGTCCTGGCTGCCCTCCATCAGGGCGGCACTCTCCACTCTTGGAGATGCGCCCATTACACTGAACCGTTCAGGGGATCAGCAGCCTTTCCCCCCCTCTTTTCTCCTCTCCCTGCCTCTTCTTTCCCCCACTATTTTTATTAATATACAAATGTAATACCTAGTATTTACAATGAATTTGGGTGTTTCGTACATCTATGTATCACATCGACTTTACAATCACTTCCCATTTTCTACCCTCCCATGCTAACCCCATCTCTGGCTATCACTTCATATGGTTCCAAAGAATGTCCGTGTTCTGGGGTTTCCAAGTCCGAGAAACCATACAGTGTTTAACATATTTATCTTCCATACCTAAGTCATTTCACTTAAGTCACCACTCTAACTCAGCTTTCTATTCCTCGAATGCATTCGCAGTAGTTAAATCTTGATGCCTCTTCTCTGAATCCAACCAATCCCTTTATTGGGATATTTACCAAAAGTTTTTTTTCTATATTTTGCTATATCTTTGTTGTTATTATTAAACCTGGCCTTACCCACCAGTTCACATTAGAAAATAACTACAAGCATGTAGTTCAAAAGACTAGTAAATTTGGGAAAGGAGAAAAAAATAAATTTCAAATGCCTTAGCTGAGTAGTGGAAGGTGCATATTTGTGCATTCACAGGGTTATCTTTACATCAATCAGTTTCCTTAGGATAAACTTTCATTGGTGACCTAATAAGTGAATTGCTATAACAGAACAAAGTTAAAATTATATCACATTGCTACATTAAATGAACTTAAATCTATAGCACATAAATATACTTAAAGTGACAGATATGAAGGCAAATTTAGTTATTTCAGAATTTTTAACTTTCATAACTTATGTACTCATATTTCACTGATTACTAACATACTTTTTTCTCGGCTCATTCTCCTCTAGCTGTTGGTACTTTTCCTCTGGGGTCATTCGTGTTGCTGGTCTCCCTTTCACTTTCTTAGATTCCTTTAAGTATTCTCTGCAATACTGGCTCAGTGGCTGCAAATTCCTTTAAGCTTTCTCTGTTATTGAAAGTTTTAAGTTCTCCCTTTAAATTAAAAGATAATTTTGCTGGATATAGCAGTCTTGGTTGGCATTTATGTTCTTTTAGTGCTAGGATGACATTGCTCCACAATCTCCTGGCTTTTAAAGTTTGGATTGAGAAGTCTGAAGTTATCCTCATGGGCTTATCTTTGTAGGTCACATTCTGTTTTTCTCTTACTGCTTTCAGTATTTTCTCTTTGTGTTGGGTTTCTAGAATTTTAATTATGATGTGTCGTGATGAGGATCTCTTCTGATCAAAGTTGTTTGGTGTTCTATATGCCTGCAATAGTTCCATGTTCACTTCTTTTCTTAGATTTGGGAAATTTTCTTCCATTATTTCATTAAACATGTCCTTTAAGCCTTTTGTTTGGTCCTCAGTCTTCTCCTGGACTCCCATAATTCTGAGGTTGTTTCTCCTTGAATCATCTATCAGCCGTTGTAATGATTCGCTTTCTTTATTTACTTTGTGTTCTTCATGGCCTGTATGTTGCAGCTCAGTCACTTTATTTTCTAGGTCTGACATTCTATTCTGAAGATGTTTAAAGTGGTTGCTTATTATTTCCTGTGTGTTTTTCATTTCCTGAATATCTGCGTTCAATTTTTCTATGTCTCTATTGTGTTCTTCTCTAATTTCTTCTTTTGCCTTCATTATCTTCTTTTATATTTCTTCTTTAGTCTCGTCTACTTGCTTTTCAAGACTTGCTTTTTGCTTAGCTATGAGTTGTATAGCTCTTCTGCTGTCTGTTTTATTTCCTGCTTTAATTCACTGAATTTCTGGGCTCAGAAGTTGCCATCATTTTTGCCATACTCATCTTTAGTTATCCTGAGATCATCTTCTGGGGCGTCAGGTCTTTTTGTAGGAGATATGTAACCACGCTTCCCCATTTCTTCTTTGGTCTCCTGTAATTGCTTTTCAGGGCTTGCTTTTTGCTTAGCTAAGTGTTGTTGTAGCTCTTGTGCTGTCTGTTTTATTTCCTGCTTTGCTTCCTGCTTTAATTCTTGCTTTAGTTCACTATCTGGGCCCAGAAGTTACCATCATTTTTGCCCATTTCTTCTTTGGGTTCTGTGGTTTCACTACCCTGGTACCATTTTCTGGGGTGTCAGGTCTTTTTGTATGAGATTTGTTACCACGTTTCCTGATGGTTATGCTACCTCTAACTGTCTTTGGTGCACAGGAAAGAAAATGGCTCCTGCTGATATCACTGCCTGAGACAGCTGCTGAGCCCTGTTTCTGATCTGGGATCCTGGGGCCTTTTCTAGGGGGAGCACACGCTCCATTTGTAGCACACACACCCGCAGGTTGGTGCTGCTGAGGCTGGAGCTACCCGCTGCCAATAATTCCCACTTATCCGGATCCGTGCTTACCTTGGGCTGAGGTTCTGGCCTCCGGACCTTGTTTGTGATCTGCGGGTGCCGGCAGCCCGGGGCCCCGCAGAGTGGGCTGCTTCTGACCTGCCCACAGCCTTTTCTCCCGTTGTGTGCTCAGTCCTCTCCCAGCTCCATCCTCTCCCAGCTCCGTTCTGTCAGATGTTCAGGTCCCCGCGAGTGTGGCTCCAGCCGTTTGCAGCCAGCTGTGGCAGCTTCCTGACTCACGGGGATTTTTTTTTTCCTCTGCTTTTGATGATCCTTCAGAGTTTCTGGCCTCCCGTTGATCGCCTTTCAGTTTTGGGGGATGTTCCTCTGTTTCCTAGCTATACCAAACATGCTTTTTCTAACTGTCTTCTTGACTTTTTAAGTGAGTCGATGAGGAGACATTGTGCAGTGCTGTTACTCAGCCACCATCTTGACCTGAGTCCTGTCTCTGCGTCTTGTGACTGTTTCTTCCTAGGTACTGTTTAAGGGTGACCCCCCCCCCCCACACACACACCCCAAGCCCTGACGTGCTCTTCTGAGCTTTCTTTTATTCTAAAGGGTTCAGCCTTGGGCTTTTTTTCCCCCTTCTTTTTAAAATGGCTCCTTTTTACATCACTGTCTGTGATGGCTGCTGAGTGCTGCTTCTGGTCTGGACTCCTAGGGGCCTTTTCTAGGAGGAGTCCACATTGCTTTTGTAGTATACACTCCCCATGGGTTTGTTTTTCAGAGACTGGGGCTACTAGCTGCCTGCCTGCCTGCCTGCCTGCCTGCCTTCCTTCCTACCTTCCTTCCTTCCTTCCTTCCTTCCTTCTTTCCTTCCTTCCTTCTATTCTTCTTTCCTTTCTTCTCTCTCTCTTTCTTGAGACAGGGTCTCACTCTGTAGTCCATGCTGGTCCTGAACTCACTATGTAGCCCAGGATGGCCTCAATCTCACAGCAATCCTCATGCCTCAGCCTCCCTAGAGGTGGGATCACAGGCATGTGCCATCATGCTCAATTTGTGTGGTACTGGGGAATCAAACCCAGGGTCTTGCACTTGCTACTTGCTAGGAAAGTACTCTAACTGCTGCTACACCTCCAAGCCCCTGGATGTATTTTTCAACATGACACTCTTACATGGTTGTGAGAGAATGCCACCAGGTTTGAAGGCTCTGTTTATGGGTACATTTTCAGGTTGTTAGTATTGTCCTCACTTGCGTGTATCCATAACAATTGTCAGGTGTGTAGTCTGCTTTTGATTGTAATACCACCCTACTTGTGGATATTTCCATATGTGAAGTCCTTGATTTGTTCTTTAATTTTCCGGGGTGTGGGTAGCTGTTTGTCCCACCATGTGAAGTATCCACTTATTTTCATGTGTCTGTGTCCCAGGGATTGAAGTCTACATTCTCTTTGTGGTTATATCCTTGAATGTTGTTTTCGAAACATTTGTGTGTATATATCACATCTTGAGTGTTTTTTGGTCTTTCTGTACGTTAGAGGATGTGACATCTTTTTGGGCTTGTGCTTCTTAGAATTTGAATTCTTTGGGCTACTTGTCTATGTGTCATAGGGGTGAAGTTCCAGATCTGTTTGTTGGTGTATGTCCATGATAGAAGTTTATGATCTGATGGTGTATATGCTCTATGATTGGATATCTCTGATTTGATATTTGGCACCAAGCAATTTTCTCAATTATATTTGAGGTCTCAGAAGTCTCCAGAATCTGAGCATTTTCTGGTCCACATCCCTGGGGGTGAGTTCACTGAGTTGTTTAGGTGCCTTTATTTACATTTTGAAGTCTCTGAGCTATCTGGCCACTGGTTGTCTCTGATGTTTCTGTTTGTTTTGGTCCTGGGGATCAAACCCAGGGCCTTCACATTAAGCTACATCCCCAGCCCTTTATTTTTAATTTTTTCTTTATTTTGCTAAGTTGCTAAATTTCCTAGGCTGGGCTCTAATTTGTGATTCTCTCTCAAGTCTTCCAACCAGAGTCCTGGGATTACAGGTGTGTGCCACCATACTCATCTCAAGGTCTAAGATTTTAATGGCTGTATGTGAATCAGTGAGGGAAACTTCTGGGTTCCTTTGCAGGTCTGTATTGTTGTGTGAAATCTCAACTCTGTGATGGCCTCTACACAGCATGATACTCTGAGCTGCTTAGCCATCTCTTTTTAAGTGTGAGGTGTCTGTGACCCTTCTGAGGACTCTGTTTGGGTGTTGTAGTACAGAGTGTTGCTCCTCTGAACTGTTTTGAGCCAGTGTCCCAGTGAATAGGCCCACTGTGGTAAGGGTTTTGTCCTAGGGTTATTTATTTATTTATTTATTTATTTTTGAGACAGGTCTCTTTCACTCTGTAGCTAAACAAGCACTCTAAGCACTGTGCTATTTCACCATTTCCCCAGCCCATGTTTGTTCACATTTTCAAGTCCTTGACCTCCTTGGTAAATAACCAACCAAATGGGGAAACTGACACAGAGACAGCTAAGGACTTGTTCAGGGTCTCTCAGCATGACATTGGCAGCAGAGCTGAGGCTGGAAAGTTGCACTTATGATACGGTCCAGACAGCTGGGAGTATAACTCAGAGGTTAAAGCACTTGCCTAGCAAGCACAAGGCCCTGGGTTCATTCCCCAGCATCACATAAACTGGGTGTGGCGGAGCACTCCTGTAACCTTAGCACTGGTGAGGCTGAGGCAGGAGGATTGCTGTGAGGTGGAAGCCAGCCAGGGCTCCAAAGAGAGTTCAGGACCAGTCAGGACTACAGACCAAGTCTCAAAAAAGATATATGTAAATATGCCAAATTTTCAAGTTGATTATTATTATGTATCACAAATATATACTAATAAATTAAAAAGAGAACAAAAAGCACGAGGTCTCTAAAATAGGCCCTTAGGATGTACTATTATTTTTACACAGAGTCTCACTTTGCAGTCCAGGCTGGTACTGAACTATGTACCCCAGGCTGGCCTTGCAATCCTCTTACCTTAGCCTCCTGAGTCCTGATTACAGCTTATGTGGTGCTGGGGAATCAAACCCAAGGCCTTGTGTTTTCTAGACAAGCACTCTAGCGACTGAGCTACATCCCCAGCCCAAGATGTCTAATAACTACTCAAGGGTCTGTCAGGTTTCTAAACTATACAGACTTGTCCCCAGGGCAGCAATTTTGAGCAGGGTCTGTTTGTAGGCTGTGAGATAAAGGGGGTCTGTGTCTAAGATGTGAATCAGGAATCTGTGCCACTCTATTCTAGAAAGTGAGGTATCCAGCATGTTTAATGATGGACCATAAAGGGCTGGAGGAATGGCACAGTGGTTAAAGCACATGCTTTGCAAGTACAAGGCCGAGTTTGATTCCTCAGCACCACATAAAGCTGGGTGTGGTGGCACATGCCTGTAATCTCAGCACTTGAGAAGCCGAGGCAGGAGGATTGCCCTGAGTTCGCCAGATTGGGCTTCATAGTGAATTCAGGACCAGCCTAGACTACATAGTGAGACCCTGTCTCAAAAAAAAAAAAAAAAAATGGACCATAGAGTGTCTCTGAGTGATTTAGGAGTCTCTAAATATGGAGAATTTAAGGAGCCAGGCATGATGGCACCTGCCTGTAGTCCGAGCTATTCAGGAGACTGAGGCAGGAGGATTATTTAAGCCTAAGAGTTTAAGGCCAGAATGGGCAACATAATGAGACTCCAGTCTCAGAAAACAAAACAAACAAAGCAAGCCATTCAAGGATCTGTGTTCAGACTGGGGTCTTGAAGGTGTTTGGGCAGTCTGAATTTAGGCTATGACATCATCCATTTGGAATCTGTCCCAGGATGTGAAATTGAGTCTGGAAGACAATGGTCAGGAGGTGAAGGCTCCTGAATAGTTTGGGAGATAACAAATGTGAGGTCTTTTAGGTGCTTGCATATCTCTATCACAGAAGACAGAGGGCTGGAGAAATAGTTCAGCAGTTAAATACTTGGCCTTGCAAGCTCAAGGCCCAGGGTTGATTCCCCAGCACGACATCACATAAACTGGGCATGGTGGCACATGCCTATAATCCCAGCACTCGAGAGGCTGAGGCAGGATTACCATGAGTTTGAGGTCAGCCTGGGCTACACTGTGAGGTCAGGACCAGCCTGGACTAAACAATGAGACCGTCTCAAAAAAAAAAAAAAAAAAAAAAAAGGTCAGTTCTCTGATGTCTCAATTCCCACACATAAGGTCTTAGAGCTCTTCTTTAGTCGGTAGCTTAGGTTTCAGTGAAGCCTCTGAGTCTGTGTACATGTGATAGCTCTGAGCTTTATATGGATGTGTGCATCTTGGGGTATGACATCTCTGAGAAGTTCCTGGTTAATCTAGGGACTGATGTCTAGGAGCTAATTGGGGCCTTGTGTTCAAGATGCCTGGTATGTGAGGTTTCTGGGTTTTGTGGTCTTTGTCATGGGGTATGGTATCTCAGGGCTGTTTGGGATTTGTCATCTATGTGAAAGATTTTTGAATGCAGCAGATAGGTTTTAAGTTGAAAGCCTCTAAGAGCAGGGAGGGTAAAGCTCATATTTTAACACATTTTGCTATCTCCACTGTATTTATTTGACTAGTTATGTTTATGGGAAGTGATAATGGTTTATCCACCTCAGACAGCACTGGATTTAGTTTTTTTTTTTTTTTTTTTTTTTGAGACAAGGTCTTACTCTGTAGTCTAGGCTGGTACTGAACTTACTATGTAGCCCAGGATGGCCTGAAACACATGACAGTCCTCCTGTCTCAGTCTCCAGAGTGCTGGGATTACAGGTGTGTGCCACCACGCCCAGTTTATGTGGTGCTGAGGAATCAACTCAGGGCCTTGCATTTGATAGACAAGCACTCTAGCCACTGTACTATTCTTCTAGTCCCAAGTTTGTTTTTTATGTACATGTTAAAATGTAATTACAAAACAAGCTTTTTAGGTCAAGTTATTTTGGAGACAATGGTGCAAGGTGTGCCTTGGGGACCCAAAATGGGAAGATTATAGACACGGATGAGACTTGTATTCCTGGGTCACCTCATCTCCCAACTGCCACCAGGCTCTCAATCCCCCACACCTGGGCTTGTTCAGTCAACACGCAGTTTTATTGATGCCCACTCCAGGATGGGTAGAGCTGAAGGGTATACAAGAGAACCAGATTCAGTCCATGCCTGAAGGTCAGCCTGGGGGAGAAGGGTGCAACAGACACACAGACATACACACACATCTGACTTCTGGTAGCAGGGCACAGTCTCACAGAGGGGTACTCTGGGCACAGGTAGTCAGGAAAGGCTTCCCAGAGAAGACCTCACAGGGGCTAGGTAATAGGGGGTGAGGCAGCCATCAGAACCTTTGCCTTTTGTACATTTGTAGGCAGCTAATTTTTTAAACCAGTGGACCCAGAGTGAATGCAAAGGGCTGGGGGCTGGGGTTGGTGGGCAGCAGGGGCTTTCCTCTTGACTCAGCATATCCTAGTGGGTAAGCTTTCCCCAACTGTTCTTCGCCTACTTTGCCTTCTGCCACATAGGCCTTTTCCTGGGAACCACCTCTGTGGTTTTCAAGGCTTCCCTGAGACAATCCATGTGGACCAGGTACTCTATCCAGAGCCTGGCACCTCATCAGCGTCTAATCAATGCACATTACTGTCCTAAGTGCTATCCATAGACTACCTAGGTCTTGATTCCAGCCCTGGCATGTCCCAGCAGTCATCATGGCCAAGGTCAGGGTTCTCAGGATCCTTGGCACTCCCAAGGGTGTGGGACACTTTCTCTGTGCTCCCTGTAGACAGAACCTGGTCCTACCCAAGTCCAGGGCTGGCAGTCAGGGACACCTTCCTCTCACTGGTCAGTGGGCCACAGGCATCTATCCCCCTTCCAGTGGTATATGGGCATCCAATTTTCAGATGTGCAGCCCTGACATAGACCTTAAAGCTCTTAACACCAACCCTAACCAGCATCATAAGCACAATGATCAGAACCATCCTCAGCCCCTAACCCTGAAGACCCCTTTTTTCCATCACTAGTATAAAGGTTCTGTGGTTGGGTAACCAGCTTCACCACAGGCTGAGCTCTGATGTCTGCCTGCCTGGGCTACTTCTCTACACCCTTAGTGTAGGAGAGAGGAAACTTGTAGCAGGCACCTCAGGCTCCAGGCAGAGGCAGGTATAAAAACAAGTATCGTTCTATTCTGGCTGAGGCTGGAGTTCCACCCCTTGGACCTCCACAGTAGGTCCTAAATCCTAACAAAATCCTCACAAAATCCCAATGTGGACTATGTGCTTCTGCAGGTGGGCAAGGGTTTTTAAGTGCAACCCACAGATGGGCTGGAACACTGAAAGGGGACTCCTGTCCTTACCATAGCCCTGACCTGGAAGCAGATGGAACAGGCAGGGACAGGTGAAGGCAGGTAAAGGCAGGTGAGGGCCTGACTCATTCCTCGACAGAAGGGCAACAGCAGGAAAAGGGCGGGTGGCTTCAGCCCCCCTGTGTCAGTCTGGCCGACTTCTCAGGGCTAGAAGAGGTATTTGCGGCAGGATTCAGTTCCACACTTGCATTCAATACGGACCCGCTTCTTGGGGGAGCCTGGGAGCCCTGCCAGGCCAAAGTTGGAGTCCATACGGGTGCTTTCCATGTCCACGGGGTCCACTGTGACAGAGACAGAGAGGGAGGGAAGGGATTTGTTAGAAGGCTTGGATGAAGTGGCCTGTTACCTTTATCTAGGAGATTCAGGAGGCTGGAAGCAGGCCTGGGATCTGAGTTAGGTGATCCCAAGGATGGGCTAGGGCCAGCACACAACTTAGGGCTGTTGGGGGATGCAGGGGATGTCAAGAAAACCAAGAGGGTCATGTCAGGTGGGGGTCATAAAGAGAGGGTCACCTGGGTATCACGTGGGCATCTAAGCTCTCCTGCTGAGTGTCTCAGAGGTGCCTCATTTGTTAAGGAAGGGACTAATTCAAGGCCTCCAGGACATCCAGGGGCTCAGAATGAGGAAGACTACAGAGACCTATAGTAGGGAACGGCTGGGGTGGTTCAGTCCAGATAAGGGTGCCAGGAGGGTCTTCACTCTTTAGTCAAATGCCCTCCCCCAGGAGTCCTGAGAGAAGCTGGTAAGAGTGGCTCAGGGTTGGGTTTAGGGGATGGGAGTGTGGGGACCCCCAGGGTTAGTAGAAATCCTAGAGTCTATATGGGAGGCTAAGAGTCAGGAGGAGTATCTTAAAGCTCTAGCTGAAGAATTTCCTTTGATTTTCTGAGTGACCAGGGTGCCTTGTGGGTGATGGGGTCCTCACATTCCCTTATCACTATGTGACCCTGTTCCCAGGCCCTTGCCACCTCCACCTTGCATGTTGTAATCAAAGGTGAGCTCTTCGCCTGCCCGGATGGTTCTTGTGGCAAAGAAAGCGATGCGGGGTAGGCGCTCATCGAGGTTGTCTATGAAGACGTTGTACACCTGCAGGTTGGGGTCACACTGGGCGAGAAAGAATAGTGGGAGGGTGAGGAGGGGCCCCAGCCTGCCCCTCCCGACCTGTGCCTACCTGCCAGGGGCACCCACACTATGGTTGACAAAGTGGGAGATGTTGCCGTAATATGCGGCATCCACTGTATACACGTCCTCCACATAGTCCAGGTCAAAGAGGTATGTGGCACCCTGACGGTCGTAGATCTGGCCCCGACGCTCCGCCTCCTCTGAGGTAATGATCTAGGGAAAGGTGGGGGAAGGGATTGGTCACAAAGGTTCAGGAAAGCCAACACCACTCTTGACCATGGTCTGACCCCCCCAGAGAGAGGAACTGTGAGCATGAAGCACTCCAACCCATGGACAGATGGGAACAGCAATGCAGAAGGTCTGTCAACTCTTTCTGGGGACTGTCCCTCTACCCACCTGTCCTCAAGCCTCTGTATGGCAGAAGTCTCACAATAGTGAGGGGCTGGCCATAAGGTGCAATTACAGTGAAATGAATAGAGAAAGCCCAATTTCTGCTACCCAGCAAGACCATGTGAGATGTCTCACATTCTCCTATTCTCTTGAGACAGAAACACAGTGAGGCAGAGACAGAAAGACCTTGAGCAATGGAAAGAAAGAATGACAGCCAAGTACAATGGAGGGAAAGTGAGGAAGAGACTAAGCCAGGGCAAGAGGGCCCAGAGCCAGTGCAAGACTAGCATAAGGGTGGGAATCAGCAAGAGGAGGACTCAAAGAATGAAGGGGGAAAAGGCCCTAAATGAATGGGAAAATGACTCAGACAAGAGTGCTAGTGGCAAAGACCTGGTCAGAAACACAGGTCAAAAGTTTAAACGATAGAAATGACAAAAAGGAAAAGGTGGAGCAAGAACGAGAATGAAGGGAAACCAAAGTACAAATGAGAGAAGCCCTCTCTTAGTACTGACTATGCTTGGTGGTGGCAGAAAGAGCAGCAGGCCTCACCCCTACCTTCCTAGAAGCTGCTGCAATATCCAAGACCTGACCAGTACTTGCCTCCTCATTGGTCGATCCCACCCTTACCCAATAGATCTTTCTCCTGGTCTTATGACACTCCTCCTTCTGGGGCCAGCAACTGGCAATGCCCAAGTGTGGCTAACCATGCCCTTCCCTGGGAAATGGTCTCAATGTAACTAAGACAACCTCTTCCTAGCCCAGGGTGCCCCCACTCCTGGGTTTCCTTTAACCTCTCTGCCACCCCTTGGAGATACTAGTGCCAAAACAATGCATAGCCCATGACAGATTAATGCCATACCTACCATTTCTTTACCTTCTCTCCAGGACAACAACCTGCCCTCTATCCAAGTGGAGGTCCTTTAGGCAACTCCAAAACTCTCTTCCCCTAGGATGATTTACTCTGACCTGGGGCCACACTACCCTCTGCTTCAGCTCCATTCCTGGAGGAACTTGGCTCTTCCACACCCGATTTCTTTATTCAGTAAGTGATTTTTTTCAGTGCAGGGAATGGAACCTAGGGCTCCACGCAATGAAGCACATGTTCTACCACTGAACTAGAGGCCTGCAGTACATTCTGTGGATCTGTCTTGAGGATGGAGGCCTACTTTGTGCCTAGTCCCAGCTCGCAGGGATTAATTTGGTGGACAGACACAGAGCACAGGCCTGGCTTTTACTCTGAGGGGTCAGAGGCAACAGAGATGGAGTCAGACATGTACAGTGCAAGATGCTAATCAGGAGGAATTAAAGGACGAATGCAAAAGAGATAACATCTAAAGCAAGCTGGAAGTCAGAAATGGGCATCACCACTCAGTTGAAGAGTGGGGACTCTCTCCTGAGGGACCTAAAAGAATCACTGGAGTGCAATGAGGTAGAGTCTGCTGAGGCCAATTTCCCTTTATCTCTTGGAGAACACGTACTATTTCTTGTGATGTTGGCTCAGATGTGACCTCTCTTGATTGTCTGCCTTCCCAGGTGACCTCAGAAGCCCTGAGATCAAAGAACAGCTGCTCTCGCTTATCAGCACATTGGCTCATACATGAGCCATCTTTCTAATGGTAGCCCTTCCCCACATCAGGGGATGCCCACATCCTCAGTAGGTCCATCATACTGCCCGTTCGGCTCTTACCTGCTCCCTAGTCTTCCCGAGTGAGTCATCCTGCAAGTCCTCCAGGGCACAAACAGTTCCTTCTCTTGCCCTTTTAGTCCCACTCTGAAATAGGTGGTCCACCCTGAAGTCCCAGAAACAAGCCCTTCCCTGTCACTTGGGCTTTTTTTGAGAGAGAGTGAGAATGAGTTTCACTCTAGCCTAGGTTGAATCTGAAATCACTATATAGCCCAGGCTAGCCTTGGTCTTGGAAATCCTCCTGCCTCAGCCTCCCAAGTGCTGGGGAATTGAGCCCATGCCATTTTACTAGCCTTGAGACTCTGAACTAGTTACTATATCTTGTGGGGCCTCCATTTTCTCATCTGTAGAAAGGGAATGGCAGTGAGAGACTCCCAACATGACAAAGGCTGTTGTAAAAACCCAAGGAGATCATGGATGCAAAAGTGTTTTTGTTAGAAACAAAAGCAATACCCTGGATCTTGTAGAAATCAAAGATGCTCCCTTATTCTATGTGGCCTTTGCCAAGAGAGAAAAAACTGCAGCTAATTATATTACCAGTAAGATCAATTAAGAACACCTTCCTTTCAGAGATATTATAATATGGAGAAAATGTGCGTTTCAGAATGGATAAAGTATGCTAGCATTCTCTGCTAGATGAGGATGGAAATATTCTGCAGAAAAATGAAAGCTGGGGGCTGGGGAAATGGCTCAGCAGTTAAAGTGTTTGCCTAGCAAGCACTATGTCAAGTGCTAAGTACCCGAGTTCAGTTCCCCAGCACCACATAAGCCTGGTGTGATGGTGCACACCTGTATTACCAGCACTCAGCACTCAGGAGGCTGAGACAGGAGGATTGCCATGAGTCCAAGGCCAGCCTGGGCTACAAAAGAAATGTGAAAGCTGGGGTTGAGACCATAGCTCAGTGGTTAAAGGACACAGGACATGCCTAGCCTGGACAAGCCCTGGGTTTCATTCTCCAGCACCACATAAAGATTACCCAGGCATGGTGGTACACATCTGAGCTCAGGACCAGCCTGGACTACAGAGCAAGACCCTGTTCCCCTTGCAAAAAAAAAAAAAAATGTGAAAATGTAGGGCTAGAACCACAGCTTACGAGTTGGAGTGGTTGCCTAGGAAGTATAAGGCCCTGGGTTTAATACCCCCACCCACCACATAAACCAGGCATGGGTCCACACGCCTGTAATCTCAGCTCTCAGGAAGCTGAAGCCAAAGGATTGCTATGAGTTCAAAGCCATAGTGAGTTCAGGACCAACCTGGACTATGGTACGAGACCCTGTCTCAGGAAAAAAAAAAAAAAAGTGGAAGTTCAAATGTGGAAGGACACAAAGAAGCATAGGGCAGTTGTCTTAGCAGGAAATGTAGGTAGGTACAAGCGGTCAGTGTCCTCAAAGGGGAAAGACAGTATGGGGGTTATGTCCTAGATTACGTAACATATCTCGGAAGCATCTGAGACAGCACTACGTAATTGAGTAAACTAATATTCCTGAGATGAAATAAATGAACATCCACTCCAAGTAGGAAAATAAAGACTATAAATAGGCTTCTGTCAGGTCAGGATGGGGTTTGTGGCCAAATAAAGTGCAAAATAAATAAATAAAACTTTCACTAACCATGTGTTTTGGACTTTCTGACTTTTGGATGGTACTGGCTACCACTTACCTGAGACTTCCTCTGTTCTAACCATATTTAAGTGATTCTTCCCAAGTGGTTCCTGTGGAATAACTAGTTAAATGTTTTAACTAGCATATGAGGCAACTACCTTTGTTGCTCCTACTCTCCAGATTAGGAAACAGAGAAGCAGAAAGGTGAAGTAACTGCTGCTGTGTGGTGGGACTGGGGTACAGGCTCAATGGGACAGGCTGTAGGGCCCTCCTTGGAGGCTATGCAGGAAAATGAAGTTGGCTGTCATAACTGGGAACTGGTTGGACTATCAGAAGGACCCACAGGTCTGAGGGTACCCTAGAGGCACCTAGCAGTCACCAAACAAGGCAAGAAACCAAGAAATACCATGGAGAGTGGGAAGGGCGAGAGGGCCTCTGGAACCACTCCTGTTTCCAACATGGAGAAGTAAGGACATTAAGCCCAGGGGACTTTGTGACTGGCTGTTAGGTATGTAGGTCATATTTCCTTCAGACCAGACATCATCACAGTGAGGCCCAGGCCTCTAGGACTGCCATAGTCCCATAGGGTCTGGATACCTTCTCCATCAGGGGTCCCCAGGGTGAGGCCACAATGTCCTCCAGATAGTTAGGGTTCTACTGGGGTCTGGCCATCTCCTTCTAAGTGTCAGGTCACTGACGGTGTGGATACTTTCTCTAGATTGTCAGGTGCTCATAGGTGTAGACTCCATCTCCAGACTGTTCAGATCCCTCTGGGATGAGGACACTTTTTCCTGATGCTCAGGACAGCATGGGTTTAAATGCTTCCTAAGTCAGGGTCCTCTGAAGTGTAGAGAGCTCAAGCTCTTCCTCCATGTTTTCAGGTGGACACCTTTTCCTGCATATTTCCAGGATCCCTCCTCTTATCCTTGTCAGAATCTTCTGGGTACAGATACCTCTTCCTATAGACTTTATGGACCTCTGGCATGGGGACATTTCCTCCAACAGTGCATCAGGGGTGTAGCCATCCCCTCATCCAGGCTATTAGAGCTCTGTGATATAGACTGTTCTGAGACTGTGCCTGTCCCTGTGGAGGCTAAACCTGTTCCATAGTTCCTCAGAACTGTAGCCTCTCTGTGTCATCAGTGTCATTACAACAGTGTGGACATCCTCAGGTATGTGCCCCTCAGGCTTCCATATCACAAGAGGTATTTGTGGTTGTCACCAACAAGGCACACTCATGGATTTAGGTGGTTAAGGCTTAAGGAAGCTCTATGTTTCCCAAGACACGCAACAGTTCTACATACAAAAGAACTGCCCCAACTCCAAATGCCTACCACATCACACCTTTGGATGTGACATTTTCTGTTACAGACACTTGCCAGTTACTCACCTAGACCCCCTTCCGTTTTGCATCTGGGCACACAGCCAAAACACCCTCCTTTATCTGCCTTGCACTGCAGTAAGGTCAGTGACTCAGTTCTAGCCAACAGAGCATGGGATCCAGTCTTCACTCATTAGAACCTCTCCTTCAATTCCCCATCCAGCCTGACTGCCAGGTACTGCTGAGGATCTAGCAGCGACTCTGAGGCTCTGAGGTACAGGAAAGGCACAAGAGGAAAAGAACCTGGGCATCACAGTCATTGTATGAAAGAATATCTGCCTGAAAACCACACCTGACTGGTCACAAGCACAAAGTCTATATGTAAAGCCATAAGATTTCAGGGTAGTTCATTATGATAGAGGCCTCCTCAGGTACTTAGCCCTTCCCCAGGGTGACCTACAAGTCTAGAGGTAGGCAACCTCAGTTATCTACTCCAGATCCCTTAGTGTTTTTTTGTGGAAAGTGTTTGCTCCAGGCAGGTGTTACTTGTGAAAAGATGGCTGTTGTGAGGTGAGAAGGGAAGGGAGGGGCCTTTTCAGGTGCCACAACCCTGTGTGCTGACCACGTGGTCTCTAAAAGGACTGCTAACTGGATCTCAGTTCTCATATTCCTTCTTTGCTAGGTGGATTCCTAGCCACCCTTGTCCAGAAATACTTCAATGATCTTCTATCTACCTACTAGTATGCCCATGCTACTGTTTTCTGGCCTGGAATAGCAGCCCCTGCCAGAAGGGCCCTATGTTGTTCAGACCAATCCCCAGCCCTCTCCCACAAGGAAGACCCCAGATCCTTCCTAGGACATCCCAAGGGCTGCACAAGAGTCAAGGAAATTTAGCAGGGGAGTTTGAGGCACACAACAAAGAAGCTGGGTGCACACACTGCAAACACACAGTGGGGAAAGTTGCATACAGATGTCCAGTTGGTCTCATCTCCCTACCTCTCCCACGTACTCCATGACAAAGCTGTTCTTGCGGATCTTCTCAAGTGTACGAACACCCCAGCCACGCCCGTCATCTGTGCGGAAGATGCAGAGGTCATACCGGATACCCTTCTGTACTACACGATTGGGACAGTCATAGCCACAGCGACAGCGTGAGTTGCACTCATAGATGGGCAGCCCGGCTCTCAGCCGCACCTGGCCCTGGTTATTATAGGCAAACTTGTGCAGGGATGCCCCAGGGCAGCAGCCTCCAGAAGGTGCCCACAAACAGTCCTGGCACTCACAGCCCACGGCCACTTGGTTGAGGGTGATGCCCTCACCAACTCGGTATTCATTGATGTACACAAAGGCCCGTGGGGGGCCATCAAGGTCCACTTCATTCTCCACAGTAATACGTCCCAGGTGGCTGCGCTTGGCATTGAGCTCCTGCTCCCAGCGCTGAAGCGCTCGCCTCTGCTTAGCCTTCTGTACCAGGTAGTTGGCCAAGCTTGGGTCCAGGTGCCGGGGCGGCTTTGCCCGGTGGTGCCGCCGGAGCAGCTCCCTTTCTAAGTCCTTGTGGAACTGCTTGAGGATGCGCACACACTTGAGGTTCTGCCGTGGCTCCCAGGTGCTCTCGGAGTCTGGGTATCCACGCCACTTTACAAGGTAATACTCTTGTTCCTGATAGGGAAATGGGGCAAGAAGGTACCATTGGAGAAACCTTTGGGCCAACAGAGAACCCCCACCCAACTCTTTCTGGAAGGACTCTGCGGTGGTTAGAAAGCATGGGCTCAAGACAGAATTACTACATTTAACTCTCACTCTTTCCCTGGCTGCTTCTCCAATTCTTGCTCTTCATTTAGTCTCTAAAACTCCCTCCTTCCTTTCTTCCTCACCATTTGCTCTCTCCTAACTGTTTCAGCTTACACTCCTGGAGCCATCTTTGCCTCATTTTTTTTTTTTTTGCTAACATTTCCCACATCCACCCTCAGCATATTCTATTAGCCCCACCTTCCCAATACATCCAGAATCTGACCTCTTTAAACCACCAAACCATTGTTACTGCCATCGCCATTACTGCTGCCTGAGCCTGGGCAAGAAAGAACCACCTCATTAGTCTTCCCTGCTTTGGTCCTTGCCCCTACAGGCTATTCTCCTCACAGCAGCCAGAGGGAGCTTTAATTACTGGAAAACAGGCATTTAGGTACAATTCTTAAACCTGTAGCTCTCTGGCTGTGTTGCCTTAGGCAAGTTATTTAACTTTGCTGGGCCTCGCTTTCCATCCCTATCAAAGAAAACAGCTAAGATTTTCATGGCATTCCTTACTGTTTTTAAGTGTACCCTTCTTAAGTGAGGATGTGTTGGTAACATATTTACAACTCTGTATGAGGAAAATCAACTGGGGTTACACTGCAAGGATTTAAATAAAGCCAAGTCGGATTGGCTCTAATGGGCTCTATTTGGCAATAGCAACTCTTGCTGCTGTGAGGGGTTAAATGAGTTCCTGAGAGGAATGTCTGGGAAAATTAGTAACTGTTACCATTTCTATTCCTCAACCAACAACTGGTTAATGCTGGGGCATAGCTCAATGGTTACAGTGCTTGAATACAAGGCCCTGGGTTTGATTCCCAAGAACTACCTAAACCTGAAATGGTGACCCATCCCTGTAATCCCAGCACTCAGGAGGCTGAGGCAGGAGGAATGCCATGTGCTCAAGGCGAGCCTAGGCTACAGACCAAGACCCTGTAGCCAAATAAATAAGTAAAAATACAACTGTTTTGTATTTCCAGGGAAGTGGTAAGAGAGATTTGGCTCCTGCACTCCTGAGAAAACCACTTAGTTTTCTCACTTGTGTAATGGGGATAAGAATATTTATTCCTATTTTTTTTTTTTTCAGAAAGGATCAAAGGAAAAAAAACCCTCCTTTTGGAAGCAGATGCAGGCCCGGAGTGGGGGTGGTCGTGCAGGAGAACAATTCCCTTGAGACATGCCCCATCCCAGGGTATGTATGGGTCACCCCAGACTTACCCGGATCTTCTTGTAATCACACAGGTACTCAACTTCAAAGTCATAGAGGTTCCTCTTAGACACACCAAGGGCAGGGCAGGAAAGCCTGGCCAGGCGGCAAAGGTCCTGCAGCTGATTCCAAGAAGACTTGCAACACACACTGCAGGCTGGAACAGGGAGGCCAGAGAGAGCCATTACTTGGCAGCCTGACCAGGCCACTGGACAAGGAAGACCCCAGATCCTTCCTAGGACATCCCGAATCAAGGAAATTTAATTCAAAGGCCTTCCCTACTGCTGAGATCCTTCTGCAATAAATATGTGCTACTTTCTTGACAGTGTCCCGCCCTTCCTCAGGAGCAGAGGGCACAAGGTGGGGTTTTCTGCAGGGGTTATTCCAAAGGAATCTATCCTTTGAGTCTCGAACTGCTACACTATTCTTAAAACTGCCTGCAAACATGCCTTAGGTTCAAGGCCTGCCCACACTTCTCTCCACTTTGCAAAAGAAAGAACAACCCCCACCTCAGTAAGGTATACTGCCCTGAGGGGGTGGGGTGGGGATGGGATTAAAACCTCCAGGGCACCAGACAAAGGCTTACAGGAAAGACTGGTCTTCAGTCCCTTATTTGAATTCCCAGGACCAGGCATGTTTTGGAATTCGAAATTTAGGGTTATTTTGTAAGTATAGCTCTAGGTGGAACCCATGCCCTAACACCCCCAGATGATTTGGGACATCAAGCCATAATCAAATAGTAACATCCTGCAATGAAAGTATGGATTTTTTTTTACATTAAACAGGCAAAGATGTATGTTAGCCTCATTGATTAATTCCATTTTAAAATCTTTTGCCATGAGTGATACCAAATTTAGGTTTTCAGAGCTTTTTAAGAGTGTAGAATTAGTAAGAATTGTGGAATTACTGATTAGTTTGGGGTGCCTCTGACCCACAGGGTAAATTAAATTATTTTGTGCTACTGCATTTGAACTTTCTGTCTCATTCACATTTCTGTGAAGGGCAGAGCTCATCCAAAGGGCTAGACTTCAAAATCAGGATAGCACAAAGCAGTATAGGTTAGTGACATTGAATCTTTTAAATATACCTGGAATGTTTCTGAAGCCATCAGAAATTTTCAGGACACACAGATGATTCAAGGCACATATTCTACTAATGTGCTTAGAAGCTATTTTATCAATTCATGTCACAAAACACTTGAATCCAAAGTGTACCCAGTCCACACATCCTGTTCCATCTTTAAAATGTTTTAACATTTTCTACTTCCCGTAATAAAAATCAAACTTATCTGGGCCTGTGGCATAGCCCAGTGGTTAAAGCACTTGCCTAGCAAGCACAAGGCCCTGGGTTTTGCATACCTGTAAACCCACCACTCAGAAGGCTGAGGCAGAGGATTACTATGCGTCTGAGGCCCGCCGGGAGTTACTTAGTGAGTTCAAGATCAGCCTGGACTATAGAGCGAGACCTTGTCTCAAAAAAGAATCAAACTTACTTAAATTCATGATGAAATACTGTAGATGTCAACCTAAAAACTAGGAACTTTACAAAATCATTTTGTGTGTACCTCTCCTCTGAACCAAGACCCAGCCGAGCCTGAGTTGAACCCATGCTTCCCTGTATCTATTGTGCCTCTCTTCAATGGCTCTTAAGTTGCATTTGAAACCTACGGAAATGGTCCCTACACCTCCAGCTGTTCGTTCCACACTGATCACAGATGGACGCTCTTACCCCTCTGACGTCCCCCTCACACTTGTGGAATCCATCCTCCTTCGCAGCTTTTCCTCAGAGAAGCCTCCTCCACAACATAGTCACCCCTTTTTCTCTGTACAGGAGGGAGTCCAGCTCAAGTAGGGAGGCCCCGTTCCTGTCTTTAGGGGAATCCTCTACCCCAAATCCTTCCCCCATTATTGTGAGAAGCGATACCCTATCCCCTCAGAAGAGTCGCTTGTCCACGCACTCTAACGGGGGGGGGGGGGTCTGTCCTTCTCGTTCCTCTCCTTCCGGCGTCTCGCGTGGACACCAAAAGGGTAACGGTCATCAGGGGCTGATTTTCCCGCGCGCGCGGCCTTGGTCTTTCCGTCAAAATCTCGCGCGCGCGTCGGTCCGATCGCGATCTGCGGCGCGCGCCCCCCTCCAGCGTCCCCACTTAGCCCCGTGCCCGCCGCAATCTGAAGCGCGCGCCCCCTCCCCTCAGCCCCGCCCAGCCCCATGCTCCAGGCCCGCGCTCCACTAGCCCTAGCCTTTCTGCGCCAGGCTTCCAGCTCCCGGCTCCGTGCACTCGGAAGCTGAGTCCCAGAGCCCGCGACACCACCTCTCCAGCCCACCCGGCCTGGCCAGCGGGCCCGCGCCTCTGCCGCCACAGCTTCACCTTTTAAATTTTCCGCCATCTTTCCCCACGGCTAACGACATTCGGGCCTAGCCGGCCTCGCGAGAAGACAGCTCGCGCGGGCGTGGCCGGGAACGCGCAGCCTATTGGCCGCACCTCGCAGCCAGCACCGCCCGCGCGGACCAACCGGCGAGCCGTGACCGGACCCCTCCCCACCACCCGGCCCGGTCCCGGAGGCGGGCATTCGCCGCGCTTTCCCAGAGTGCGTCTGGGCGGCAGCGGCGACAGCGACTGTGGTAGCGGAGGTTGCCCGAGGCTGATCTAGCTGTCGCACTGGTAGCCAATCACCTCTGTCAGCCAGTCACACGGGGGATTCTCTGTCCTGTCAGACCCCCCAATTATCTCCGTCAGTCAGTCCGTCATCACACTTTAACCCCAAATAGACCATGACTCCTATGGTGGACTAGCGCCAAATATAGCTGCTCAGTCAGTCACCAGACTCAAATCAAACAATGAGTTAGTCATTGCAGACAGGTGTCCACGCCTCCCGTTTACATTGTCCATCAGGCAATAGTGGCATCCATTTTTGCCCTCTGTTTGTTGAGGCAGACAATAATGTTGCTAGGCAGCCAGCCAGCAGATCATTCCCTCAGAGTGTCCCAGTCATTGTCAGCAAATCAAACCTTCTCTCCAACTGACCCTGTCCTGGGACCATTGGCAATTTTTTTCCCCTGGATGAAATTTATAAACTATGGCATCCAGCCATTGCCTTGAGGCAAACTGGGATTGTATCAGGAAAAACGGTCATTGTCAGCTTCTAATATAACCCTGTCACACTTGTTCACAGAAGCTCCCTCAATTTAATAATTTACAGCATGATCTTCACAGGTAGAGTTTTAGAGCAAATAGTCACAGCAACCAGAAGTATGATGAAGCCTTCTGGCCACCTATCAGTCAGTGGGTTGCTGATGTGTAGGAAAAACTCAGGTGCCAGAATTAGCTGCCAAAGGTTGAAGTTGGCAAATGACCAAGAAAAAGCCTAGACAAATCTGGCAAAGTGCAAGTTTTGGGGACTTAGGGTGTTTTGTTTTATTTTGTTGAGAGAGGGTCTCACTCTGTAGTCCAGCTGGTCCTCAACTTACTATGGAGCCCAGGCTGGCCTTGAACTCACAACAATCCTCCTGCCTCAGCATCCTGAGTGCTGGGATTACAGGCCTATGTTACCACCCCTGGTTTGTGTGGTGCTAAGGAATTGAATTCAGGTCCTTAAACCAGTAAGCTACATCCCAGCCCTTGTTTTGTTTTGTTTTGTTTTGCTTTATTTTGAGACAGGATCTTGCTTTGTAAATCAGGCTGGCCTCTAACTCACATCAATGCTCCCGCCTCAGTCTCCCAGGTGCTGGGATCGCAGGGGTGTGATTTTTATGTGATGCTGGGAAATTGAACCCAGGACCTTATGCATACTAGGCAAGTGCTTTATCCACTAATCTATGCCCCAATCCCTCATTTGTGGACTTAGAAACAAAAACAGGTTTTCAGTGGCATCAAGAGAGAAGAATTCCCACACTCTAAGGCACGAGGAAGGGTAGACAAACATGGATATGGCCAATCAGGATATACTTGTACTTTTCTCAAAAAGCTGTTAATATGCTAAATGTCAATTAATAGATTAAAAAAGAAAAGACTCAGGAAACAATCTGAGTGTCAGTAGCCAGAATGAAATACTCTGGTGACTTACCTTAATTATTATGTTTACCTTATAGGGCTTGGAATGAGTCCCAGGGTTACCTGTCAGGCAAGAGGATTGTGGCAACCATGAAGGCTGTAGTCATGTTAAGCTGGATTCCTACAGTCATCCTGTCATTTCCCAGGTAATTCATACCCACCATGGATCAAGTTGGTCAGTATCTTCTGATGTGTTGGCCCCTCAGATATTCTTGGATTCTATAGGGTAGACAGCCTGTAGCCATATACAGCTAAGGAATCAGGCAGTTACACTGACCTTGCTCTTAGCTGACATGTGACTTGTCAGTCTACTCCTCATCGTGTCAGTCAGTCAGGTCATCATTTTCAGCATCCTATAGCCCATGCCATCTCTGGAGTGATCAGTTGGTCAATGCACCCAGCTAGACCCTTATGCACAGTGTGATTCAGTCAAGGTGGGCAACTGGTCACCAGATACAGCTACCTAGCTAGCAGCCACAGACATGTTGATCAGCCATCTTTTTTTTTTTTTTTCCTCTGAGACAGGCTCTTGCTCTGTGGCCTAGGCTGGTCCTGAAATCACTGGTGTAGCCCAGGCTGGCCTTAGACTCACAATGATCCACTTGCCTCAACCTCCTGAATGCTGGGATTACAGTCATGTACCACCATGCCCAGCTTTGTGTGGTGCTGGGGAACTGAACTCAGGGCTTTGTACTTGCAAGACAAGAGCTTAAACCACTGTGCCATCCTTCTAGCTCAGATCAGCCATCTTGAAATTCCCTTGGGTTAGTCCTCCCTTACACAGGGCCAGAGAATTTAACAGCTAGACAGTCTCTCTAGCTTGGTGTGATTCTTAGCAATAGTCAGTCATTTATAACATCCAGGGTGCTCTAACCCCTCCCTTGCCTGCAGGAGAATTCCAACTGTTCACTTTCTGTTCTCTTTTATATTTATCCTAATAAAGTTGCTTTCTACTCTCAAAAAAAAAAAAATCCAGACACTCAGGTTGCTGGTAGCACCATGCTTGCCACTGGTCCTTGTTTGCCATATTGAATACTCAAGAGGCTGCCAGTTTTCTCCACTGTCAGGCCACCAGCTGAGCTAGTCCTAGGCAGGATGTCATTCAGTTGAAAGTTCAGTGCCTCACAGCATCAGGAAACTGCATTGTGAGTTCCTCAAACTGCCTCATTCCCTGTTGTTCTCTGAGTTACATTCAACCAACGATCAGCCAGTCAAATGGATATTATGTCTGCCTGTCAGTTCAGCTGTGAAATAGAAACATGCAGAGAAATAGATCAGAATTGAGGATGCAGAGATAATCCCAAGCACCCTCTGCCACCTGATCTTCAACAAAGGGGCCAAAAACATTCGCTGAAGAAAACATGGCTTCTTTAATAAATGGTACTGGGGGGCCAGAGGCATAGCTCAGTGGTTAAAGTACTTGCCTGGCAAGCTCAAGTCTCTGAATTCAGTTCCTCAGCACTACATAAACTGAGTGTGGTGGCACATGGCTATAAACCCAGCACTTGGGAAGCTGAGACAGGAGGTTTGCTGTAAGTTTAAGGCCAGACTGTGCTACATAGTGAGTTCAGGACCAGCCTGGAATACAGATCCAGACCCTGTCCCTCCACCTCCACAAAAAAAAAAAAAAAAAATAGGGCTGGAGGATTAGCACAGCAGTTAGAGTGCTTGCCTAACAAGCACAAAGCCCTGAGTTCAATTCCATAGCACCCACCATGGTGGTGCACACCTGTAATCCCAGCACTTGAGAGGCTGGGGCAGGAGGTTTGCCATGTGTTCAAGGTCATCCCAAGCTACATGGTGAATTCAGGACTGGCCTGGACTGCAGAGCAAGACCTTTCTCAAAGAAAAAATATGGTGCTGGGAAAACTGGTTAGCTACATGCAGAAGAATGAAACTAGACCCATATCTTTCACCATGTACCAAAATTAAATCAAAATGGAGAGACAGCCTAGATATTAAAACAGAAACATTGAATATGCTGAAAGATAAAAGAGACAAAACCCTTGAAGACATAGGCAATAGGCAAGGACTTGCTCAACAAAACATCTACTGTACGTGTGATAACACTGAAAGTCAACTATTGAGAGTATGCCAGATTAAAAAGCTTCTGCACAGCACGAAATGGTGGGAAAGTTTTTTTGGCAGCTATTTCTCAGACAGAAGGCTAATGTCTAGAACACAGAAAGAGAGACAGAGACGTAGCTTAGCAGCTAAAGCACCTGAGTTTGATTTCCCAGCACCACACAAACTGGGCATGGTGGTACCTGCCTATAGTCCCAGCACTCGAGAGGCTGCAGCAGGATGATTGCCATGAGTCCAAAGCCAGCTTGGGCTCCATAGTGAGTTCAGGACAAGCCTGAATTACAGAGGGAGAGAGAGAGACCCTGTCTCAAAAAAAAAAAAAAGAATATACAAAAAACAGAAAAAATTAGTCTCCCAATGGGCAATTGACATGAATAGACAGTCTTCAGAAGTACAAATGGCCAGTAAATACACGAAAAAAAATTCAGCAATTTTAGCCATTGAATTTATGTACTGACAAGGTTGTGGAATGTTCTACCTTGTTGGTGGAACTATAAACTGATACAACTATTATGGAAAGTGTAGGGTTCATGTGCTGAACTTTGCCTCCATTCCCTCACACAGAGTTTGACTTTCTGTGTATGGCTTTGGTTTATAGATAGCTATTCCTTCATTTTTTCCCCCAGCTGCAGTAACTCTCCCCTTAGCAACCTTCTCTGTCTCTGGCACAACTTTTGTGATCCCAGTAGTTGGTCAATTATTGATGACAACCATGACTTTCAGCATGGACTAATCTCCCATGAATCTGTAGCCCACCTGCCTGCTCTCCCAACATATCAGGCAACCCTGCTTTGTCTTCTTCTGCCCAATCTCCATCTGACACCCCAGCTAAACAGCCCACTCCCCAACCCTCATGCTGGCTAATCTACCCACACTAAATAGAAGCTTTGTTTAGTCCACAATGGGGGCCTTATACCTAGACTTGTTACCCAGTTGTAAGATCATAAGGGCAATAAACTTTGACTTCAAATTCTCTTGTTGCTGTTCATATTTTGGTTTTGCCTGGGTCCTTCTTTGACATAACAAAAAGCTGAAAATAGAAATTCCATATGACCCAGCTATACCTCTTCTGTGGGTATCATCCCAAAGGAGTTAACGATATTATAGTGGTATGTGCATACCCGTGTTTATAGCAACACAATTCATAATACCATATTGGAAGCAGCCAATATGTCCATAGACAGATGAATGGATAAAGAAGATATGGTGTATTCAAGCAATGGAGTACTGCTCTGTCATAGAAAGATAAACTTGAGTCTCTTATAGGAAAATGGATGCTCCCTGATACACCAAGAAAATGGACCATTATGCTTCACAAAAACGAGTCAAACACAGAAAGCCAAATACCAGGTAGGCAGTTTCTCTAATATGAGAAAACCAAAGTATAAATAGGTAGAAGAGCAAAATGAAAGAGTGATGGAAGAAAATAGGAGATAGATTTAGTGAAGAAGGAAAGAGGAGGTTGGTATGAGAGTGGGAAGGGTAAAGGAGAGGTAAAACTGATCAAAATACAATTCACATATAGGTCAGTTCTTCAAGTTGAAGGTAATTATTAAACACATACAAATAAAAGAATAATTTTGGGGAAAAAAAGAAATGATAAAAGAGCTGAGGATATAGCTCAGAGGTTAAAGCACTTGCATATCAAGCAGAAGGCCCTGGGTTTGATTCCCCAGCACCACAGAAACTGGATGTGGTGGTACACACCTGTAATTCCAGCACTCAGGAGGCTGAGGCAGGAGGGTTGCTATGAGTTTGAGGTCACTCTGGGCTCAATAGTGAGTTTAGGACCAGCCAATTTAACACATGAGCTCCTCCCCTAGGCCCTATATTGGGAATTCCTAAGAGGCAAAGCCAGCTCCTAAACTCTGCACCTCCTCCCTCACCAGTCCCTCCATCTGATTGTTTGCCTTCCTCCCTCTCCCACCTCAATGGCTCAGAAATTCTTCCACTGATTTGGAGACTGAAGAAGTCTGCTTTCTTTGGACCCCACCCCCAACCCTGCCACAGACTGTCATAAAAGAATTGATTGTGAGGGGCTTTGGTATGGCTAGCATGAGTTCTATCTCCAACATCAGAAAAAAAAAGAAGGGAGGGGGAGGGAAGGAAGGGGAAGGGAAGCAAGGCAGACTCGGGGGTGTGGTTCAGCAATTAAAGTGCTTGCCTAGCAAACACAAGGCCCTGGGTTCAATTCCCCAGCACCATATAAACTGAGTGGGATGGTGCACAACTCCTAGTACTCAGGAGGCTGAGGCAAGAGGATTGCTGTTAGTTTGAGGCCAGTCTGGGTTCAGGACTAGGCTGGACTAGAGTGAGACCCTGTCTCAAAAATAAAATAAAACAAAATAAAATAAAATAAAACAAACCAGACAAAAATAAGGAAAGCAAAGAAAATGATGGATGAACAAATTACCTGATCTCTCTCTCTCTCTCTCTTTCTCTCTCTCTCTCTCTCTCATTTCTTTATATTTTTACTGAACTGAATACTGGGGATCTAACCCATGGGTACTCTTCTGAGCTATATCCTTCATCAATTTTTGTTTTTATTTTGAGGCAGAGTCTTGCTAAATTTCCCAGACTGTCTCAAACTTGCAATTCTTCTGCTTCAGCCCCAGTGACTGGGGTTATAGTTGTGTACCAGCACACCTAGCCTAATATCTCAGATCTTGAATCCACCAGATTGCAGACCTGGTAAGGAATAAAGACCTGAATACTAACTTTCAATATGCAAGTTTCTGTTTACTCTTTTGGAAATAACTTTGAATACAAGGAACAGTTTTGAGTTACTCCCTTTTATTCCTGGGAAACAAAAATCTTGGAAGAGGAGAAAAGGTGACCCAATGAGATTCCAGCTGGAAATCAGCTACATATTGCTATTCCCATTGCATAGATGATGAGACTGCGGCTGGGGTGTCTTACCTGGGTTCTAGACCAGATGCTTGGTTATTGTTATTGTTTGGATCTGAAATGTCCCCCCTAAAGTCTCATGTATTTGGGTGTTGAGGTATAGCTATGAAATTATGTGCTATTAATAAGTGAGGCCTACCAGAATGGTCAAAACAATCCTAATAAACAAAAAAATGCAGGAGGAATCACAATACCAGATATCAAATTATATTACATATTAACAGTGATTTAAAAAATGACATGGTATAGAATTGAGGATGCAGAAACATGCTCGAGTACCTTCACCTGTCTGATCTTTGAGAAAGGTGCCCAAAACATATGCTAGTTTAACAAGTGAGACTGGCTGGGCTGGAGGAATGGCTCAGTGGTTAAAGTGCTTGCCTAGCAAGCGCTAAGTACCCTAGTTCGATTCCCCAGCACCACATAAGCTGGATGTGGTGGCGCACGCCTGTAATCCCAGCACTCGGGAGGCTGAGACAGGAGGATTGCCATGAGCCCAAGGCCAGCCTGGGCTCCAAAGTGAGTTTAGGATCAACCTGGACCACAGAGTGAGACCCTGTCTCAAAAAAAAAAAAAAAAAAAAAAAGACAAGTGAGACTGGGAACACTGGCTAACCATATGCAGAAGAATGAAACTAGACCCACAACTTTCACCATGCACCAAAATCAAACAAAATGCATCAAAGATTTAGATATTCAAAATGGAAACCTTGAACTTGTTGGAAAAAAAACCAGGCAAAACTCTTGAAGACATAGGTGTAGGCGAGCACTTTGTCAACAAAACACCCAAAGCACAATAGATAACACCAAGAATCAACAAATGGGATTACATAAAATTAAAAACTTCTGTATATAGCAAAGGAAACAATCAAAAGAGTGAAGAGATCATCCATGGAATGGGACAAAACCTTTGCCAGCTATTTCTCACAGAGAGGACTATTACCAAGAATATACAAAGAGGGCTGGAGGTATAGCACAGTGGTTAAAGTGCTTGCCTAGCAAGCACAAGGTCCTGAGTTCAATTCCCTAGCATGGTGGCACATGCCTATAATCCCAGCACTAGGGAGGCTGAGGCAGGATGATTGCCACAAGTGCAAGGCTACATAGTGAGTTAAGGACAAGCCTGGGCTACAGAGCAAGACCCTTTCTCAAAAAAAAAAAAAAAGAAAGAAAGAAAAGAAAAATAAAAAGAAAAGAAAAAAGGAAAGAAAGAAAGAAAAAAGAAAGAAAAAGAATGTACAAGGACAGAAAAAAATTAGACCCTCCAAAATAAAGGACCAAATCAAAAAATGGGAATCTGAAATGAATAAACAATTCTCAGAAGTCCAAATAGCCAAAAAATACATGGAAAAAATTCAACATTTATAGCCATCAGAGAAATGCAAATTAAAACAACACTGAGGTTCCATCTAAAGCCAGTAAGATGGCTGGTTTTAAGAACTCAAAAAACAACAAATGCTGGTGAGGTTGTGGGGGGGGGAAAAGCCCTCCTGCATTGCTGGTGGGACTGTAAACTGGTACAACTGCTATGGAAATCAGTAGGAAAATTCCTCAAAAAAAGTGAAAATCAGTATTCCATTTGACCCAGCTATACCCTTTCTGAGTATTTTCCCAAAAGAGTTAAAGTCATCATACAAGAGTGATACATGCATACCTATGTGTATAGCAGCATGATTTATAATAGCCAAATGGAAGAAGCCAATGTGCCTGACTACAGATGAATGAATAAAGATGTGGTATATACACAATGGAATATTACTCTGCCATAAAGAAAGACCAGTTTGAGTCATTTGTGGGAAAATGGATGCACCTTGAGACCATTATACTCAATGAAGTGAATCAGACTCTGAAAGTTAAGTATCATATGGCTCCTCTAATATGATAAAACCAAACCATAAAAAAGAGATACGGAAGAAAGTAAGAAGATGGACTCTGTGGAGAGGGAAAGGGAAAGTTGAGGGGGGTGAGATGGTGGGAAGGAAAAGGGGATACAATATGTAAATTAAACAGTAAAAATAAAAGAATGGAAAAAAGAAATAAGGCCAAAAAATTGCTGTTCATTTCAAAAATAAAAAATTATGTAAAACCAAAAAAATGGGACCTGGTCAGGAGGGGTAGATTACAAACATGTGTTGGATTAGGGGCATATATTAGATTTTGGGCACGTGGCTTGTTGCTGGTGTATGATCGGGAAGGGGTGGATCACTGGGGCTTGACCTGGAAGGATGTCTTCTAGCTGTGCCTTTCTTTCCTCACTTAGCTCCCTGTCCACCATGTTGTGAGCAGCTCTCTGGTCTCGACTATGTGCTTCCACCATTACTAGCTGCCCACGAATGAACTGAGACGTTCTGAAACTGTGAGCTAAAATCTTTTCTCCCTTAAATCATGGATGTTGGATATCCTGTCCCAGCAGCAAGAAGGTAACTAAGACAATTATTAAGTCTTTGGTTCTTTCATTGCAATTGATCAGAGCTTGGTTTGCCCTGGGAACTGAACAGAGCTTAATTCTACAATTGAGAAGGAGATACTGGTGTGTAAGTTATGTGCGTGGAGGGGGAGCGGTCTGATCACTGAGTTTTTTCTTTATCTTGTATTGTGTCCATTGAAAAATACTTAAGTGTGTAAATGAATAAATGACTCTCACACTCACTTATTACACTCAGTCTCATGCCAAGAGTGTGTGTGTGTATCTGTGTGTTGTAAAGGAGACTGAGCGCAGGGCCTCACACATGCTAGTCAAAGCATAGTACTGCTGAACTACATTCCTGCCTCATGCTAAACATTTATTTACCTAAGGGCCCTTGCACTACTCATTTCCCTACTGGAAATGCCTTTCCTCAAATATTCACCTGACCGATGCTTCTGTTGCTTTAGGTCCAGCACAAATATCTCCTCCTCCAGGTAGTCCTTCTCTTACTGCTACATTGCAATGTTGTTTCCCCTTAGCACTCCATAGCGCTTATCATAATTGACAGCTTTTTTCTTTCGGTAGTAGGGATCAAGCCCAGCCCAGGGGTCTTCATACTGAGCTACATTCCTAGCCCATTTCTGATTTTTGAGTCTGGGTCTAAGTTGCTAAGTTGCCCAGCCTGGGCTTAAACTTGCCATCCTCCTGCCTCAGCTTTACACAGTGCTAGGGTTGCAGGCCTGAGGCTGGGGCCCAGGTTATAGCTATTTTTTATTTCAAATTCCTGTCTCCTCTAGAATTTTCATTCCACTGTAGATCCAAAATTAGTGCCTGGTAGTAAATGTCTGTGGAAAGACACAAGGGCAGAAGGAAGGAAAGAATTTACAAGCTAAAACTGAGTGTGGCAGTGTATGCCTGTTGTTCTGGCCATTTGGAAGGCTTAGGCAGGAGGCTTGCTAGAGCCCAGAAAATCAATGCCAGCCTGGACATCATAGCAAGATCCGATCTTGAAAGAAAGAAAGAAAGAAAGAAAGAAAGAAAGAAAGAAAGAAAGAAAGAAAGAAGAAAGAAAGGCTAAATGCCTATGGGCATAATTATTGAAATAAAAGAATGAACACACAAGACTAAATAATAAAGTGGGGTAAGACTGAGGGCCTAGCTCAGCAGTTAGAGTGTTTGCCTAGAATTCACAAGTCTTTGGTTGATCCCTCAGTGCCACATAAAATATTAGCTGTGCATGGTGGCATATCCTCTAATTCCAGCACTGGGGAGGCTGAGACAGAAAAATTGACAAGAGTTTCAGACCAGTCTGGGCTACACAGTGAGACCCAGTCTCAAATAAAATAAAATCAAGTAAAGTAAAGTAAAATAAAATGTGATACATGAATAAAAAGGAACTTTGGGAATGGGAAAGGAACTCAAATTCCCACATTTGGAATGCAAGCAAACTGAGATTTACAGAGACAAAAAACCAATTATTTTATTTTTGTTTAAAAATCCCTGAGTAAAGAGACTTGAGAAATTTTATATAAAAAGATCCCCCAGTATCGCTAGGATGAGTGTTGCAGCCAGCCAAGGATGACAGCATTACAGGTTGGGGCTGGAGGCTGATGGCAGAGCCCAGGCAGCACGAGTGGGTGCAGGGCACATGCAATGACAGCCTTCAGGGAGGAGTGTGGGTGACAGTTCAGTCATCCCATTCATCATCTTCATCCTCTTCACCAGCCTGGTCCTCCCCTTCATCTGGAGGGAGAGAGAAAAATGTGGAGTATGACTCAGGAAGAAAGAGAGGGCTGGGGTTTGCTAGGGTCTAGGAGGTGAGAACTCAGCCCAATGTGGGGTGGGGGGTACAAAGCCTTTGACTGGGGGAGAATTTGGGGAAAAACAGGGACCATAGTTGGAATCTGGGTTCTGGTTGAAGTCAACAGAATATTACAAAAACATGTGGTCAGTCAGGATATTATTGTCACACAAAAAGTTAATGGTAACCCCTGCATCACTTAATGAAGAATTTCAAAATACTTATAGCAAAAGAGGGATATTTATTATTGTTTCATGTAGGTTAATGCAAATATTGTCAACCCAAAATGGAGTTAGTTGTAACATTTCTGTCAAAGGATGAAATTTGCTAGTAATATTGTAATGTCATGGATTCGTGTTAATCTTATGGACACTCTGGGGTCAGTGGTAAATATTATTGTTAAAGCTGCGGTTTTCTTATTGTGACATAGTAAGTTGAGATTAATATTATACTCAAATAGTGGGCTAATGATAATATTGTGGGGTTTTTTCTTTTTGAGACAGACTCTCTATAGTCCAGGCTGATTCTGAACTCACCATGTAGCTTAGCCTGGCCTTGAATTCATGGTGATCCTCCTGCCTCAGCCTCCTGAGTGCTGGGATTACAGGCCTGCACCACCACACTTGGTGTATGTAGTGCTGGGGAAATGAATTTAGGTCCTTGTGCTTGCTAGGCAAGTGCTCTAACTGCTGTGCTGTTCCTCTAGCCCAATGACAATATTGTTACATCAACAGCTTAATGTTAATATCATTGTAAAAAGACTGAATTATTATGTAACAAATTAATGTAAGTTTGTTGACACATGGAGTTAGAGTTTAAGTATTAGTAGCTCTGTGTGGCTATCCATACTTTTAATCCAAGCATTCCGGGAGGCTGAGTCAGGAGGATTGCAAGTTTGAGCCCAGCCTGGGTAATTTAACAATTTACCAAGGCTCTAACTAAAAATTTATGTATATATGTATTCATTTATTTTGAGAATATCTTGCTCTGTGATCCAGGCTTGCCTGAGCTTGCTATGGAGCTCAGGCTGGCCTTGAACTCACAGCAATCCTCCTGCCTCAGCCTCCTAGGTACTGGGATTATAAGTGTGCGCCACCATGCCCAGTTGATGTGAGGAATCAAAGTCAAGGCCTCATGCTAGGCAAGCTCCTTAAGTACTGAAATATGCCCTCAGCTGCTTCAGTGTCACTGCTCATGGTGACTTATGGGGTTCTTTTCAGCCAGTGACAGCACTGGGATCCAGATGCAGAACCTGGCAGGATAGGCTCACCGGAGGAGTGGATGACTCTGCTTCTCTTCTGCATTACTTGCATCAAGGCGCCCACCAGTCCCTCTGCGCTCTGGGCTGGAGGATGCACGGCTGAGCTCTCTATGGCTCCAGGAGTCTGCAGCAAACAGGGTTGGGCACAAAGGGCTCAGGCCTGGGTGAGGAGCATTTCTCCCAGTCCTTTTTTCATTATTTCTCTTCCCACACACTTCAAGACTCTCCATCAACATCCCAACCCTAGCACTGAACCCCAAAAGCTTGACATTTCCATCAGTCTTGACTCCCCAGTATCCTGACCTGCACTGGAACCCCAGTGGTCCCAGACCCCTTATTCTCCATCTTGCCCATCCTCACCTTGTTCAGCTGAATTCCCTGCCGGATTTGATCCAAAAGTGCCCCCCGACCCCCACCAGGGGCCAGGCCTCCCCCAGACCCCAGAGTAGGAGGGGGTGGGGGAGTGGCTGGCCCACTGCTGGAGTTGAGTGGTGGTGGAGGTGGTGGTGGTGGTGGTGGTGCAGGAGGTCCCCCAACTCCAGGGGGTGGAGGGAGTGGTGGTCCTGAACGTCCAGTGGCTGGAGGGGGTGGTGGTGGAGGCCCCCCTCGGCCTGGGGGTGGGGGCCCCCGGGGTGTTGGTGGGGGCGGGCCACTCCCTGTGGGTACAGGGGGCAGTGGACCAGTGCGACCCTTGTTACTACCCACAACAGAGGGCCGAGGGAGCTGGTTCCCTCCTCGGCTTGGCGGTGGGGGTGGTGGAAGCGGCTCTATAAGAGGAAAATAACAGAGCTGTGATTGTCATATTCTGCTGGGCAGTATAGAGGGTTCCATGAAAACCGAATGACTTAAGTGGTCTCTGAGGTATCAAGGGCCAGGGGATGGAAGAAGGAGGCATTTGCAGGGCAGGGTGGGGCTCACCCTGGCGCCTCATCTCCTGCCGCACAGCCTCCAGCCCACCCTGGTCCTCGATGAAGTCATAGATGAGTTTGGAGGTCTCTGCATCAGTGAGCTGGGCCTCGCTGATTCCCGCCCTGGAGAAGAGACTTCGCAGGTCTGGGTCCAGATTGTTCACCTGCCCAGTACAAGATAGGGCAGGGCAGGGTTGGAGGAGGCAAGCAGGGAGCTGAGAGGATGGATTATCAGGTCCCTCCAAGCAAGAGATCTCAGAGTGATGTGAACAAAGTGGGGTTTCAACAGTGGTATGTGAAAGGGGAGGTGGAAGGTAAGTGGACACAGGGGACTTCGGAGTTACTCACATCAAATCCATTCTGGGGGTCCCAGCCCACGTGGCTGACATGTCTAAGGAGGTGAGGAAACTCCAGTGAAGCCCCACCACTACCCTCCCTTCCTCTTATTTTCTTTTGTTTTCTTTTTCTTTTCCTTCTCTTTCTTTCTTTCTTTCTTTCTTTCTTTCTTTCTTTCTTTCTTTCTTTCTTTCTTTCTTTCTTTCTTTTGGTACTAGGGATGGAACCCAGGGCCTTTACACTATGCTACATCCCCAGCCCATCTTCTTGGTTTTGATTTGAGAAAGGGTCTTACTAAGTTGTTCCAGTTGGCCTCCAGTTGGCCTCAGCTTCCCAAAGTGCTAGGATTACAGGCCTGTGCCAGCGGGCCCAGTTTACGCTCCCTTCTTTCTTTTTCGTTTTTTAAATTTACATATCATATCCCTTTCTCCTCCTCACTCCCTCAACCCCCTTCCAATCCCCTTTCCCTCTCTGCAAAGTCTATCTTCTTACTTTCTTTTATGTCTCTTTTACTTTTTAAAAAAATAGTCTTGCTGTGTAGTCCAGGCTGGTCCTGAATTTACTATGTAGCTTAGACTGGCCTTGAACTCACTCCTGAATGCTGGGATTATAGGTGTGTACTGCCACACCTAGTTGTCTTTTACTTTTTTATGGTTTGGTTTTCTCATTATTAGAGAAACTGTATGATATTTAACCTTTTGTGTCTGACTCATTTCTCTAAGCATAATGGTCTCAAGATACATCTTGTTTTCCTACAAATGAATGACTCAAGTTTATCTTTCTTTATGGGACGGTAGTACTCCATTGTGTACATACACCACATCTTTATACATTCATCTCTTGGACATGCTGGCTTCTACCTGGAGTTGCCTACATTATATGGTACTGCTAAAAGCATTCTACGTGTGCATCACTCTTGCACTTTTGTATGATAACTTTAACTCTTTTGAGAAGATCCCCAAAGGAAATATAGCTCTTCTTAACGAAGCCCTCTTGCCCTCTCCTTCCCAGAGGGGCCAGAGTGAGGGAATGAGAGTAATCAGGAGTAGTGGAATTAGCAAAGGCCCATTCTTTGTGCCCTCCTTTGTTCACATGTCCCTCTTTCCATTACCCAACCATCCACTTGCCACCTATCCACTCACATTCATTTGTCAGACCACTGATCTCTTTAGACAACTATCCCTTTGCCATCTGCTTAAATGTGTCTGTTTACCCATTTGTCCCCCAATCTTTGCTATTTACCCATGTGCCCACCTTTCCATCTATCCATTTGCTTTTTCACCCACTCAACCACACACTTCTGTTCACTTGCCCATTGAACTGTCCTTTCATCCACACATGTGTCCCCATGTACCTAGTCTGTCCACACAGTCTTTCATTCACCTGACCATCTGCCCACCTTTCCCATGGACCTATCCACCCGTCCATCCAATCACTTTTCCATTCATTCTTTAACCCCTCATTTATCCATTCATCCACTCACTTACCCATCCATCTGCCCACCCTCTGTTCTTCAACCGCCCTGCTCCCCCAGGGGCCCACAGGGAGAGTTTCTTACTTGAATCCACTGGGTGCACCAATATCAGACTTGCTGATCTTCTTCTTCCCAGAGCGTTTCTTATCAGCCGGGCCAGGGCCAGGTGCCGGAAGCCCACGGTATCGTGAACTTGTGATGTCAGGGTTCTGGATGTCCACTGTCACTAGCCCCAGGGCCAGTGGGCCAGTTGGGGTACCTGTGGAGAAAATAGGATGAATGGGCCATTGACCCAAGTACCTACAAGCTAAAGCACAGAGATAGAAATGGGAAGGCTGTTGGGGGAGGCTGTGTGTGTGCTTGCTGCTCATGGAGGGCTAGTTGAGGGCAGAAAGAACTCTGGAGAAATGGGTAGAGCCCACTTACACATATACTGATTCAACCATTTATTCATTCACTCACGCTTATCACTTCATGACTGATTCATTCCTGTACTTGCTGACTAATTTATTAATTAAATTAGTTGCTCATTCAATCATTCATTTCACTATTTCTTCATTGGCTAGAATGTTATCATTTATTCACTGATCATTCAGTCAGTCACTCATTGATTTTCTGCCTCATCCATCTGTGTATCCATCCATTTATTCACATACACACTTATCTCTCTATTACCTACCTATCTATACATCTATTTTTTTGAGACAGAGGCTCACTCTGTAGTCCAGGCTGATCCTGAACTCACTATGTAACCCAGGCTGGCCTCAGACTCACAGCAATCGTCCTGCCTCAGCCTCCCAAGTGCCAAGATTACAAATGTACAGCACTATACATAGTGGTTCAGCCCTCCACGTAGCCATCTGTGTGGCACCCACCCATCCATCCACACATCCATCCATGTAACCGCTCACCCATCCACATGCTCATCTGTTCACCTACTCACCCTTCTACCCACCCTTCTCCTGCTTATGTACTGCTCAACTACGCATCCACCTACCCCTTCCCAGCAACCCACCCTTCCAGAGACAAAGGGAAGACAGCACTCACCCCCTTGGTCTCCACCTGGATGTGGGGGCAGAGGTGGGAGACCTCCTCTTCTCTCTGGGAAGATGGAATGGATTGAGAGCTGTCACAACCTTGCCACAGGTTCCTGGACTAGCACTTAGTACCCCACTACTTGCACTAGCGAACTCACCTTCATTGGCTGGCATTGGTGGTGGGGGTAGCTGGCGTCTGTCTGTGGTTAGACAGGTAAGTTGGGAGACAGAACCACAAGAGGGACTTTTCTAGTATCCCATCCACACACTCACTTCTGCCCAATCTCTGTCTTCCCCCAAGACCTCCTCACCTCCACTTTGCCTCTGATTCCTTTTTTGTATCTTCTCCTGAACCAGGGCTTGGAAGAACTGGGCCTCACCCTCGTCTGCAAAGTTCAGCCCCACTTGGCAGTCCTGCATATGCCTTGGGGTCAGCAGCCTTCCAGGTCCCCATATCATTCCCGTCTCCTTGCCACATCCCAAGTAGAGGCCCTAAGGTTGGTGGACCACTTACATCTCCAGCGAAGGTGTGGAAGAAGCGGGTGGGAGTCAAGTAGACCAGTTGTGAATATAGCTCCTGTTCCCAGAGCAGCCGGCCAGCCTGGTGAAAAATGGGTGAGGATATGCTGGCACTGAGGAGCACCCTGGGCAGCAGGCATTGGCTCTCTGGCCAGGGAGTGTGGTGTCCAGATTTGGGGCCCCCAGGTCTGATTTAGAGATGTTCTACCTCACAACAGAGGGTTGGGGGTCTAGGTGTCAGTTGTGAGGAGTTGGGGTACAATCTGAGAATCAGATGCTGCTGTGAAAGGTTTAGGTTGGGGGTTAAGGATCCTAAATGTAGGAGTTGGAGACTCAATTTCAAAATTTAGGACTCCAGTATTAGGTACATTCAAAATGTTAAATTCTGAACAGATCTAAGATCCAGGTATCAATACAGTGCTTACTTTGTGGGGAGTTTGTGAAACAGATTAGGTTTAGGTATGTATTATAATTTGGGGTTTAGAGATCTTGATATGGAGACACGGGGCCAGTCGTTATAGACTTGGAAAGGCAAACCAGTTTGGGGTATAGGTGGCTCTTCTGTTCTGGCTCACAGATTCACTGCCTGTCAGGGCTCTGGGCTACGGACACAGATCTGGTTTTGCAAGTCAAGAACGGGCTTGCATGTCCAGTGAGACATAGGGTCACCTGAAGGCCATAAAGGCGGATGAAGTAGGACTTCTGGAGGTTGTCCTTCACGAAACACACAGCTCCAGAGTGTTCCATGGTCCAGTGTTCCGCTCCAGGGGGCAGTGCCAGGTACAGCTGAACAACTGCAGTGGCCAGTGTCTGGAGGGGGTGGGAAGCAGGGATCAGTGGATCTGGTCAGGGGTAGCCAGAGGGTTGCAGAGCCAGGTCTGGTCCTTTCTTGCCTGTGGCTGTCATGGGACTGGAGGAAGAGCTGTAGCCAGAGGGAAGGTGAGAAGACACGGAGATCTTCCTGGAGTGGGGGAATAATGGTGAATGGGTCCTAGGCAACGAACTGAGGAGAGGGAAAGGCAAAGGGGGAGAACCGGGGGGGGGGGGGGG